>LOEQ01003104.1:120887-140029 GCA_001685075.1 Bramus lutescens | reverse complement strand
TTTTTTTCAGTTTCTCTTTAGCCTAGAGCTCCCCTGCCAGCCTGGCAGATCTGTCTGCCTCAGCTTTCCCAGTGCTGGGTTTATAGTTCAAGCTCTTTAAACACTACAGGGACAGACTTTTGTTAGCTCAGAATGCTGGCTTGACAGTCTACTAATCCAAATCAAGTTTTTCAAGTTCATTAAACTGAAGTGAACCCTCGTTCTGAGAAGTCTACAGTAAGGAGAAAACCCCCCCACACACACCTCAGCCGCCCTTGGGCATCACCTCTCACCCAGCTTCTTCATTCTGCAGCTACAAGCCTTTAGTGTACTAACGATCCTGGGAACAGACCAAGGTGAAGTGTTGCTTCTTAGGCAAGCATGGCAGGTGGGGATGCTTTAGGCCTCAAGTAAGGCTCTCACACACCACCTGAAAAGATAATTTCACATGGTCCTGGATATGAAGCTCTGAGTGAGGGGTGGATGCAGCAGGTTTAGAGGTTCCTACCCAAGACCAGGGCTTTCTAATCTGACCAATCTCTCTGCACTGTCAGGCTGGGAGCAAAGTCATGCTACGCTCCTCAGATATGAATAGAGGCAGGACAGGGTTGGCAAACTGACCCAAGGGAGTGGCCTGGACCATTGCCTGGTTTTATAAGTAGGATTTATGGAAACGTATCTAAAGCTTTGTCTTTTATAGAGTATCTGTGGCTGCATTTGGATGATAACAATGATGAGTAGCTACAAGAGAATTAGAAAATTCTCAGAGTCAGGTCAAGACAAGAGACAGCCAGCTCACTTCCTGCTGCTCATGTTCATATCATCTGTTACTGTTTCCAAGGGGCCGTTCATCTATCCCAACGGTGACTTATGCTTCCACCAATGTTTATTAGACGCCGCACATGTGTACACGGGCAAACGGGGAGCTTCCAACCTTCTACATCGTCACATTGTGCTTGCTGTGACATGACATGGCTCCTGGACTTTGTGCAAGTGTCCTTTTCTTTTACTTTCATAGAAATGGAGGGAAGAGGAAGGATGAGAGAGAGAGAGAGAGAGAGAGAGAGAGAGAAAGAGAGAGAGAGAGAGAGAGAGACCCTGGGCATTTCTGAACCCTTCTTCCTAGTTGTTCCCAACCTCTGAACTAACCACCAACCACTCTCTAATCTCTCTTCTATTTCATGCTAAAGCTGTCTTCTTCATGGGACTCTCTTCCAAACTTAATCTGATTCTGTAACAATCCCAGGATGAGAGTGCTTGGTGGAGAGAGGAGAAGAAAGGCATGGACTATGTACTGAGAGCCTGGTACGAGACAGACATGGCACAGGGCAGCCCACTCGCTTCCTGTCTTCGCATCTGAAGCTGGCCCGGATGAGCGCTCTTGGTATGCAGTGCAGGCTGGGTCAGCAGAGGGAGACTTTGATTCATAGTTACTGAGGGAAGTGCAGGTCCAGTGTGCTTGGCATTCAGCTGACCACCTTTCATAATTAGGCTCCTGCTAAATGTGATGTTCTCCCTAGTTCTTCCCTTTCCTAGTTTGAGGTCTTGGAAATGTAAAATGAGGTTGCAACTAGAGAAGATCCTGAAAAATAATTCACATGAGGGGGACACATTCATAAAAGGAGATTATACAAAGTGTCTGTGCTGATCACAAAGAAAATGACGTCAGTTTCCTTTGAAAGGCGTTGGAGAGAAAGCCAGCATTTTCTCTGTGCCATCTATGCTGACATTCACAGTATCCAGTGACTTACTATAGTGACTTGCTAATTCATCTGGCTTACAAACAGAAAAATCTGACCATAGAGACTAAAAAATGGTTTATTAGGCCCATGGAGGCTGTTAATATTTGTTTGGCTTTCCAGGGAAATATAAAGGAAGTAGCCTTTATGGGTATCACTACATTGAAGCCAAATAGTACCACAGGGTAACCTCGTACTTCAGATATTTCTGCTTCCACCTCCCAGGTTGCTGGGATTACAGGCAGGTGCCACAGCAGTGGGTCTTTTTGTTCTGTATGTAATATCTCAGAGAGATGACTGCATCAGCTCCAGGATTTGCACATCTCTTAGAGGAAGGAAAAGATGGGGCTAGCATATTAGTCTTTATTTCATTAACAAAACAAAATGTTTCCCCCAAACCTCCTCATCAGACGTGGTTGCAACTGATCATGTGGTTACCAACCAAGGAAAGAAGGGAATAACTAGCACTGCCAAGGCCACCAGAGACTAGATGTGTACAGACAATAACCAAATCTGAACGACTGCCTGCTTGTTATAGACTTTTCTTGCAACACAGCCAGCATCCATTCATTGTCCATTGTTTATGGCTGTTTTCACATTATAGCAGCAGAGCTGTGAGAGACTGAAGGGCTTCAGAGTTCAATGTATGTACATTCCCGTGTTTTACAGAAAAGTTTGCCAACTCTTGATTACTCTACTCATGAGCCAGTATCTACGGTTGGCATTTTCCTGTCCCAAACTGGGAGAAATTCTGATAGAAAAAAGTAAAAGAAAATGTCAGATCGGCCATTCTTTCGCCGTGGTTGTTACTTCTGTTCAGAAAGGCTAAGTCAACAGCAGAAGCACATAAGTTTTGAATCAATGTGGTCTTGAGTTCAAACTCGGTGTTCTCTGACGTCACATCTGCTATGGCTTGGATACAGAAGGCTCATGTGCTGAAGGCTTGGTCTCCAGCTGGTGTGGCACTGTTGACATTGGACCATGGAGGTGCTAACCTCAACAATGGAGTAATCATTGATGAAGTCATTCTTCCCACGCTCTCAGGAGTTAGGGACTGGTTGAAGAACATAGAGATACATCTTGAAGAACATGTGTTGCCTATGACCATTCCCGTCTCTGTCTCTGCCTCCTGTCTGTCATGAGGTGCTACATTTTTCTACTTCCTTCTCCACACCTTGGTGTCTGCCTCATCATGCACAGGGTTCAGAAGCAACGGAACCAAGTGACGATGACACAGAGCTCCGAATTTATGAACCGAACTAAAGCTTTCCTGCCTTAAGCTGCTTTCTTGTGTGTGCTATCACTGTGATGAACCGCTAACCAAAACAGTGTTCTTTTGACTGTGTTATATTTGGGGGAGCTTTTTCATCTGCAAAGGAGCGGTAAGATCTGCCCTGTAGTTCCATTAAGCCTAAACCGTTAAGTGAGTTGTACAGAAACCATAAGAGCAATCCATCTAAATCGCTTTGCAAAACAATTGACCGTTTACTTGTTTTTGTTTTTCGAGACAGGGTTTCTCTGTGTGGCTTTGGAGCCTGTCCTGGAACTTGCTCTGTGGACCAGGCTGGCCTCGAACTCACAGAGATCCACCTGCCTCCTCCCCAGTGCTGGGATTAAAGGCGTGTGGCACCACCACGCAATGATCATTTACTTTTGAATTGTATGTCAATATTCATTTCCCATTCTGTACTCTTTCCCATGCATGTGTAGACTAGATAATGAAGCTGAGCTACCTTAGGGTCCCCCCCTTTTACTTTCAAACACGGAAACACACAGTAAAGACTCAATGAAAGTGTTACATCCCATCCCATTGTTATACTATATCAAAGAAATATATGTCATTTAGGTTTGCCTGTTACCTTCCACATGAGACTGTATAATCATCAGTGTACACATGCATTCTTGGCAGCTGGATGGCATCTGGCCACCCATTAGCTGCTCTCTTGCACCTAAAAAGGATTGTGGTTGCAATTGGAAGGTAGTATGATTATCTAGTCATCTGTGGCTTTGCTGATCATATTGTTTTATACGATGGCCACAGCACCTCCATAGGTTAGAGGCCACATGTCCTGTTTCCAAGCGTTCATGTGGTCTGAAACCTTGAAAGGGCATCACAAATGGCCAGAGAGCTAAGAGGTATGTATTTTGTAACAGGAAAAGGTGACAAAGTAGGTGACTTTAGAAAATCTGTTTTCCTTTCTGTTTTGTGTTTTTCTCCTCTCACCTTCTCTATAACTCAAACTGAAGGGAGCCGGAAATGTCTCTTGTACATTTCCTGTCCTTTTTTTTTCCATACTCGAGAAGCTCCCTGAAAAGCTGTCCACCTCTCATGCATGTCTTTGCCTCATCCTCTGACTGCTGGATGCTTCTTCCTTTCTGAAACACCCCTCATCCCTGGGACCACTCTTCTGCAGTTATGCCTTACAGCCGGCTTCCTCCAAAAAGCTTTCCTTGGTGTGAAAGTGACCCTGATACCATAGTTGTGTCCTATGGGCCTGATTGTCGGCCTGTTTGCCCCTTGTGTGATTCTATTAGTAGAACCTGTGGGGAGCCACCTGGTGCTTATTGTATATACTCAATAATGATTCGCAGGTGTAAGAATAAGGAAGGGTCCCTGAGAACATCTAATTGGCCAGGCCAAGATTTCTAACTCACATTTGATTCCCTACCCCTTTCTAGGAAGTTTTATTTGCTTCTCAGGCCTTGGAAAATGCCATGCAGAATCTGAGACTCTGTTTGGAGATCTTATCTTCAGGGCTCCCCACTGGGTGTCCTTTCTTCCTCTATCTCTCCAGCCTGGCATTCCTCTCCCCTCCTCTTAAGTGCAGGGAGTCTGTCATCCTGTGCAAAAGCTACAGTGTAATCTGACTTGCTTTCAGGGCCACTGACCAGAGGAAACAAAAGCTAGGCCTGAGAGGCTCTCCTGATGTTGACCAGCCAATGGCTCTGCAGTTTCCTTCTGTGTTTAAAATTCCTTATCTGGTAGGGCTAGCAAATCCTCAGGCTCACAAGTCAGCTTATCTCTGGGGCTGGCGCTTCAAAGAGATAGACGCACACTGTTCCTTGGGGTCAGATGCTCTGTGTCAGTATGAGACGGGAGGCATTTGGATCTGTCAATTTAACATGTGTAACACAACCCATTAACTTCTTTTTCTTTTGTTTTGAAGCAGAGTTCATTTCCCCCTTATTGTATAATAGTTCTTTGTTGGCAAAGAACAAAAGGTGGAAATAAAGGGTTTCTTAACACTTTAGTCCATTTGACATACTACCCCTGAATATTTTACTGTATTATTTAATAGTTTAGATTACCTACACTATGAAATATATATAAATTTTTTTTGTCTTTTAAACTATATAAAAAATGAAAATGATTCCTCATATTTTTATGCCATTGGATAAATGTGATCTTAATGGCTGATCCATTTTGTATGTGTAGAGAAGGCCGTTTTATTTCACCATTTAGGTGCAGTAAGTATTTTTTTTTGGTTCCCAGTGGTTTCCATTTGTATTGTTATAGTATCTTGATTGGAAAGCCTTTTCTTATGTGTCCTAACTTCCTTAGCTCAAATTTGCTGGAGCGATAAAATGATGTGGGCACCACATGGTGACTATGACAAGACAACTTGACAGGAAGTTGCTTCTCGTTTATTACTTCATACATAGCATTGCCACTGTATTATATGGCGGCCTTATTTAATAAGAAAGGATCAACAGAGGTTTTGCTTTCATTATGAATAATGGCCACCATTTTTCTTATTAAAGTTATTTTTGACTTACTCTATTCATGCCCCTTTCCTATGCTTCCATTGCCAGTATTTTTCTTGTTCATTTCTGTGTGAGTTGCTAACCTTCCCTGATGTTGCAAATTTGAGTTTGTTGTTTTCCATTTGATTTTGACTTGTCTGGGCCACAGTTTTTTTTCCTTTTTTAAGCACTTCAGTTGTATAGCATTGTGTTACTCCTCTGTTACTTTTAAACTTAAATTCTCCCCCTCCTGGTCTTCGGTCAGCATTTCTGTTGTTGCTAGCATGCTTCGGATCCATTTTCTCTTCTCTGAGTTGTTGGCCGTTTTCTCAACCTCAGTTCATTGTCTGACTTTACCTCTGCCAGTCAGTCTTGACCAGTTGGAGCCCCACAGCCCTCCAGTCACCTGTGGCTAGTGTAGGGATAAGCTTGCAATGGAATTCAGACCACTGAGAGACCCGTACAGGAAACACATATGAAGCATACACTATACTATTATGGAAGAGAAGCCAAACTTTCTGTTAGACATGAATGTAGGAGGACACAGACCAGGGCTGTAGCAAGTCATTTTCCCATCACCCAAACTGTGGGGATGAAGCTTTCACTCAGGGGACCAGACGCAGATGGGATTTAGATTCTCATTGATCCTGTTTGAACCAGTGCACCCAAGATAACATATCTATACTTTTAATTCCATGAAATAATACTTCTTTCTTCATTTATGCCAGATTAAATGGAGTTTCAGTGAATACCAACAGATAGCTAATGCATGGGATATCACTGCCTCCTTATTGTCTTCCCTAATGAAGTGTTGGCTATAGCGTGCTAATCCTGTGCCTCCATCTTTCTGTTTCTGTTCAACAGTGTAGCAGTTTCCTCAGAGATTAAACCTTCGCTCCTGTAGGGAAACAAATCATTACTCAGGAGGTTCCAAAATGGGCTAATTAAAACTTAGAGAGAAAATGACTCAGGAGCTTCAGGAAGTACCTGAAACTAGCCAGAGCACTAGCGCCCCCCCTCCCAAGTTTCTTTAAGCAGTAAGAACTGCTAAGGTCCACTCTTAGCCAAGCCACCCAGAAGAGTCTCAGACCAGACAACCTGCCTGGAAGTGGGACCAGCTCTGCTGTCCCAAAGAGGCACAGGCCAACTGAGTCACCTGAAGAGGCACGCTCATACCCACAGAGCTGCCAGCAAGTTGTGTGAGGAGCTCCAGGGTTTCTCTTTTTGTAGTTCTTCTCCCATGCTGGCCTGGGCGTTTGGAGATGCAGTCATTTCTAATTGTTTTCGCTTCTGTAAGTAACCCCACTAAAACAGCTTCCTTCTCACCAGTGCCTACATGGTACCTGATAGGCAGCAACTCTCAGCAAATGCCTGATGGATTCTGTTGAATCAAATGTGAGTAGATCCCATGTTTCCTAAGAGTCTGCTTGTGAAAAGCCTGCTCTTCATAAGCTCACCGCCTCTTTTGTCTCTTAATCAGGAAAGTAATCTATAGAAGAAGTTTCAAATATTTGATCTCTCTGTGTGCTTCAATGCACATTTAACTGGAGCTCTGTGTAAATATGTGCGTGGAATGTTCACTGCATGCTTCAACAAAACAGATGGGAAGATGCGGACTGCCTCCCTCTTGAATTGGTGGCTCAATAAAATGTAATGTTTACTTTCCATCCTTTGTAAAAAAAAACCCGGTTTTTCTTTGGAGCTTGATTGCTTTCACACAGAGCTAGTGACATCCTCTCAAATAAAAAGGGGCTGAGAAATGAGACGTTTTCCTGGTGATTACCGTGAAAACTTGGCAGCAATTCTGTACCCAAATGCCCAGGAGCTATTGCTATTGTTCACTGTTTAGGAAGCCTGTTCTTTTCCTTTGCACCCTTTAGACCAAAATGTCATAGTCAGAGGGAAACACTTGCAGAACACAGTGGGGAAAGAGATTAAATGATGTATCATTGTGGGGACAGCTGGCAATTCTTGATCTTTTGTTCCTTTTAATAACTGCTGAGTTGGACTTTGAAGTGAACTAGGTAGGTAGGGCCTTCTGCCGTATCTTTATGCAAAGCAAATACTCGAGGAATACAATGAATTGATCGTATGACTGTCCCGTCTATTCATAACTGTGACTGTAGCTGAGCCTTATGGAGTGTTTACTCTGTGCCAGGTACCGCCAGGCATTTGCCACACATCACACCTATTAGCATTAGCCTCATTACATCCATTTTTACACATGGCACTTGGATAAAGTGCAATTGATTAATGAGTGTGTGGTTATCCAGGCAGGCGTAGAAGAGCCAGGATGCATAACAGGTAGTCTTGCTGCAGAACTCGGCCATATGTCTTATTGGTTCCCAGAATATATTCCCAGATATGTTGACGAGCTTGTGGTAATAAAGGAATGTGGTCTTTGGGGACAAGTCATCTTTCAAATCTGTTCATATTTAAAGCACACTCACTTTTGACTTAACTCACAGACATGGGATTTACATTTAAGAATGTTGATTGTCACATCGTTGGTGAGGGCAGGAACGTACTGAATGCTCATCAATAATTAATGCTCTACTTAATAGTGATATGATCATACTTGTTGGGAGTCTCTTGAATGAATTAGATCTAGATCTGTTAACTTGGAAGTTTATTCATAGTATCATTAAGTAAGAAAAGCAAACCGCAGAGAACAGTATGGCGTGTGATTCATTTTTATCAAGTAATAAGCAAATACATTTCATGTCTGGGGAAGAAAGGGAAGGAAGTGAGTCTAAACATGGTAAGAAAGTAGAATGGGGTTCTTTGTCTCAAGAAGGAAACGACCAACACATGAGGTTACATCCAGTCTCAACAAGTGCTATGGCATGCATGTACCAAAATACACATACATGCACCTCTCTCTCTCTCTCTCTCTCTCTCTCTCTCTCTCTCTCTCTCACACACNACCCAAGAAAACAAGGAATAAATCCCAGACCAGGAAATCAAGAAGAAACACACACACACACACACCACATTCTTACATGTGCCCCAAAAGATGAGAAAACAATATACAACCACATCCAATAAAAATGTCAAATACACGGTATTATTGCATGTCTGTAATAATTGACCTCGTATTTAGAAAAAGCTGGAAAGTAGAAGGGACAATGGTTATACTAACTATTAATTTACTAATGATTGTGTTAAAATGTACTCTTGGACTTTGGCCAGATTTTTAATATGAGTTGTTATAATTAAGGATCATTATCCTGTGAAAAAGATTACGTGTCCTAATCATTTAGAAGAGGGCCAAGTCTCAAATCTAGGCGGAATCTGGATGAAATGAAGTGTGCCCAGTTTACTGCAATGTAAACATGGTCTCTGAGTAATGAGGTAAGGGCAGCTTGCCAAGGCTTGTGGCTGGGACCTAACTGGTATGAGATCAACTCCCACATCCCTAAGTAAGTCTGTAATTTAGCTGCACATCACAGCCACCATGTCTATATATCTAGAAACTTTCAAACTACATATGGCCATTAAAAGAACATGTTCAGTCTCTCCATCGCTCTGCACAGCTATTTAAGGCCGTGACGGTAACACATCTGCTCCCGTCAGGTGCGTGCTCTCTGGTGAAGTTGCTCCTACCACAGAGCACACAGATTCTTTCCCCTTGGAAACATCTCTGTGCGTGAGCATGTTCACACGCAATGCCCACCACACAGATAAACACATAGAGGAATGCTATTTTTTGGGGGGTTGGGATTGGAACAGATATTAGGGGGCTACTTAAGGTTTTTCATTTGTTGGTTTGTTTGTTTTCCTAGGTAGCCTATCATATACGCGTTACCTGACCATGACATATGAGGTTTTCCACAGTCCTACCCTGACCTCTTTGCTCGGGCCGGTGCTCCACTTTCTCCTTCTATCAGCACAGACATACCGCATTTCTGATTGTTCCTTCAACACAGTGTGACTTTGTAAGTTGCTTGCCTCTCAACCTGGCAATCGTAGGGCCAGAAGTACCCTTGAGGAATAAACCCCAAAGTCACTTTGGTGAAGGAAGCCGATAGTTACTTTCTCAGAGAATTCTGAAGTTTTTCAAGAATGTTTTTTTCTGTTCTTGTTTTCATTACCAGTCTATAGTAAGTCCAGGAAGTTTGAAATCACGTCAAGGCTAGCCTGGGCTTGCTACATATCAAAACCCTGTCTTAAAAAAACAAAATTTTAAGAAGTTGTTAACCTGTGAAATATACCACTGTGTATTAGTGAAACCCATGTAGCAATGAATAATGGCTGAAAGCAGACAAGAAAAATTACCTTAAAGATAGGGAAGTTCCTGAGCAGACATGATTTGACTATAACTGGATTGAAAAACAATAAAACCCCCAGAGAGACTGTTCCATTGAATGCTCATGTCCATGCACACACATGCATATATACATGCATATGTACATGCATGAGCCTGAGAAGCAAATGTGAACAATTCTAGTTTTTCTTTGATTCAAAGGGCAAATTTTCCTTGCTAGAGATTTCTATGTCCGAAGTCAAAACTGTGCCTTCTGTATGGATATGGATAAATGGGATTGCCATTTCAGATATACTACCCAAATCATTTTTTACCAAGACAGCGCTAGAGCAGATCATGTTCTTCTGGACCACAGAGCCATGTTATAAGTGAGATTCTGTTACCTTAATAACAAGGAACAAAGGCATCCTTTGAAATATAGTAATGTTACTATTCTAGTTTTTTAAATCAGTTTCATCTTATGTCAGCTATTAAGTGAGCATCATAGTTTCTGTTTGGTGGTATGTGCATTGGATCTATCATAACTCAGACCACCCGTTGTGGAGACGTGAGTCAGTAATTCCCAGCCGTCATTCTGCATGATACACGGTGAATGCTGTTCCCATGAAGTTTCCAGAGCCAGTCCCAGGCTAACATGATTCTCAGTGTACTAGCTCAAGCTCTATTGTTTTCTTTTTCACTTAAGAAAGCATATCAGAATACAGTGAGTACACGGTTGCTATAGAGATGACCTTAAATAGGTCTACTTACGTTAGTTTTAGGAATGGGGTCTTGCCCTGTAGCTCTGGCTGGCCTCAAGATTTCTATGTAGAACAGACTGGCCTCACCATTACAGCAATCCTCCTGCCTCTGCCTTCCAAGTTCTGGGGATTGCAGATATGTACCATCATGCCTGGTCTACTTTTTAAAAGTTAATTACCCATGCTCGATTCTAGCAGCTTCACTCTGGTTCTGTCCAGCTTTGAGAATAGAATCTGTTAAGGATTTTTACCAGGTAAGTCATAGGGTTATATTTTTATTTTAAAAATACCAAATGATGGATATAAAGGTTGCGGCTATGGTGCTTGGGAAAGACATAGTGATATCTAAACCAAGACTTTGTCTGTGAGGATGGAGGAGAAAGGAAGTGTTTGAGATGTTTTAACAAGAGAATTCCTGAAGTGAATGGATACTGGTGAGAATAGGTGAGGGGAGTACTAAGGAAGAAAGAGATTTTGTGTGCACATGAGTGTGCTGTATGAACATGGGTGTGCAGGTGTGTGTGTGTCAGTGCATGTTCAGAGGCCATAGCAAGACATTGAGTGTCCTGCTTTGTTGATTTCTGTTGTGTGCCTTGGACAGCAGGCCTTCCACAGACTCTGAAGCTTGGTTGGGGGACAGAAAACTCTAGCAATCTCTGCACCTCCCAGAACTGAAATCACAGGTTTATATACTACACTTTTTAACACAGGCGATGGGGTCTGAGCTCAGGTCAGCAAAGGCTGACCCACTGAGTCACCTCTTGAGCCCAACGTTTGGTTTTCTTGAATGAATGAGGATAATAGTAGCAGTACTGATGGGAAAGGACCACAGAAGAAAGTTGGTTTGGGGGTGAATACATTCCAAAGTCACAATGGAAACTCAAATGGAGGGGACAAAATACAGGTCTGGAGAATAAGGTAGAAGAGGAATAATTATGTTACGATCGCAGCACTTAGGACTCTGAGGCAGGATGATCTAGAGTTTGAGGCCATAACAAGACCTATACAGCAAGATCATGTCTAAAAAAAAGAATAACTAGATTATGAATGATAATTGAGTCAAGGTGGTTGCATACAAAGTGAAGACGAAAGCTGGTGAAGGATAAGAGTCTGGGAGCAATGAGATGTCTGGGCGACCAATGGAGGAAGAGCCAGGTGGGAAAGCTGAGAAGACAGCAGAGCCATCGAGACCCAGCGGGAGAATCAGAGGGGTTATCATGCAACAAAAGGTGGAGAGACACCCCAAAGGAACAGTGTTTGGTGGTATCAAATACTCCATAGAAAGCAAGGGAAACAATGGGAAGGATTCACTGGCCGTGGCAATCAGAAGGTTGCTGAAGATCTTTAAAAGGGCATCAAAGCACACAGGCGACAAAAGCAGAAACGAAGAGCTAGAACTGCATCAAAGTAAAACACTTCCCGACAGGTGAAAGGACCGACCAGCCAACAAAATGAAAAGGCAACCCATGGAACTGCAGCACATATTTGCAAATCATATATCCGACAAGGACGATAACATCCCAAAATAAATACAAGGCCCTTAGGCAACCCAATAGCAAAAATCAGATAATCCAATCTAAAACTGGACAAAGGACTTGAATAAAGATATGAGTTTTCCCAGAGAAGACAGATGAATACACCCACAAGAACCAGAAAAGGTGTTCAGTATCACTAATCCCCAGAGAAATGCAAATCAAAGCCCCAGTGAGACATTAGACCTCTCTGAATGGTTTTTAAAAAGACAAAAGAGCTGGAATGATGGGCTCAGTGGTACAGTGTTTGCTGTGAAAGCCTGGAGACCCAAATCAATGGGGAAGAAGGGACTCAGCTTTATGTAGTTGTCCTGTGATTTCCACACATAGGTCATGGCAATTGTGTACCCTTCCATACACAATCATAAATGAATAAATGAATGAATACTAAATAAATCTAATATTTAATGACACAAGAGATGATTGAGAATGTAGAGAAAAGAGAATCTCTACACACTGCTGGTGAGAATGTAAATTGGTACAGACTTTATAAAAAAAAACAGTATGGAGGTATTCAGGATAGGGTCCAAAATTAAAGATAGGGTTACCATATGACCCAGGGATCACATTTCCCATTTTATTTTGTTCCTCTAAAATGAAATGAATACATCAAAGAAATGCCTGCACCCCCAAATACATTGCAGCTATGTTCACAGGAGTGAAGAAGACATGGGAACAGCCTTCAGTGCCCATTGTTAGATGAACAGATAAAGAAGCTGTGTTGTATATACAGTAGACTATCAACCGGTCATCCAAAGGAAATCTGTCACTTTTGACAATGTGGCTGAATCTTGTGGGTGTACTGACGAAAAAGACCAATACTGGGTGGTCTTGTTTATGTGTAGAATATAAAATCGCTGAAGATGGAGAAACAAGTAAGATGGTGGCTTCTGGGACCTGGGAGAGGGTGGTGAGAAACACAAGCAGATCTTCGTCAAGGGGTTCAAACTTTACATTTCCAGATTGGTAAATTCTGGAGAGCTCATGAATATCATAGTGAGCAGAACCAAACTGCATTGCAGCGCAGCAATCTCTTGATCCTTGAATGTTCCCACCACTCACGTAGAACAGAACTAGATGAAGTGACAGATACATGAACTGTATCTTGACTGTAGCGACCGTTTCACACTATGAAGACATATCAAATCACCACTCTAAACATTCTAAATGTATCCAGTTGTGTTTCTATCATACCTCACTAAAACTGAACAGTCCCCCCCCATTAAAAAGCGAAGAGATAGATGTTAATTTGCTTAAGTTTTGTGATCATTTTGCTCTGTGCTAGTGTATCCAACATCCTACTGCCCTACAGGCTCCAAGAAAGGAACTCCTTGAAATACAAGAACAGCAAAGGATGTGGAGCTCAGACTGGACCACAGTGGGTTCAAATGTCAATCTAAGGTAAGGAGTCAACAGGCAAAGATGGATTTGGTGATGAAGAAAATCAATAGTAATACCTAACGTTTGTTAGGTGCTTGTGTTGCTAAGCATTGTGCCCAGCCTGTGACATCTCATCTGATTTTATGAGCTACAATCCTTATTATCTTTTTGTACAGTAGAAACATACTTTGGAAGCTCAAAGAGGCAAAGATCACATAATGAACAGTTGCAAAATGAAATTCAAACCTAGTAGGGACTGACATAAACCTGAGACACGACACTGGTCACTACAGAGAAGATGGAGGCAGAGATCACCCTTGTTTATATGTTTTAAAAAGTCTTATATACATATGGAAGGCTTCTTAAGAAACCATGGGGGTTGTTTTGAGATGAAAATCACATCATACATACACAAAATCACAAGACATCATTTTTCTTGTGTTACTATCCTGATATCTTATCCGCAAGCAATGAGAGAGTAAATGACTCCAGTTCTTTGCAAAGGGACTTTTGCACTCAATCAGTTATCTGGTCAGTGATTGGTATCAGAGAATTGTGAACATCAAGCAAACACCATCCTTAGTTTTCTGGACCTTTCAGGAAGAGCAGCAGATGAAATGACGGTAAGTCCCAGATCCAGCTCTTGTCTGGAGCTGAAGGGAACTCAGAAATGTACTGTGTGGGTTTAGCAGGATCCAAGTGTCGCGGGAGTGGCCCTGTGACACTGTTTTGCATTGGGATGTTTTTTTTTTCCAGATTCTACATAGAAAGTTCTGAACTCTCAATTTTATTATGAAAGTGTACTTCCTGAGTTGCACCCACTGTGTGCTATCTGTGTGCCAAATGTTCCAAGGGTAAGGTAACAGTCAAAACTCTTAAGTGCCACTTGTTACCCAGATTATATCTCCTTAATTTCTTCAGTTAAGTGCACTGTTTCATAAGCATCTTAAACAGAAACTCAGCTTCTCTTTCTCCTGTCTTACTTAAAAATAAAAACACTTCCTTGATCCGAAGGGTTAAGACCCACTTCTAAAAGCTATTTCTGGAGACCAGGGAGGTAACTGATCCAGACATTTCTTCTCTCTGTTTTGCCATGTTTGTCCCTGCTCTGTGCCTTCAAGGTCTCTGGGCTTGGGTTGCGTCGATTAGTTGACTGGTCTCACCTGTAATTCTGAGAAGATGGTACTTAGATCCTCTCTGGCTACAGGGACAGCCGAGCTGTACACATATGGGGACTTCCTCAGAATCTTTCATCTACACTCAGCATGCTCTGTTGTAGCCCAAGGGCATCCAGCTTTAGTCAGAAAGCTTTGCATGCCCAGCACTGTGCAGATGGTTCTTCCGTGACAGCAAGGGTTTCTAAAAGGCCTTGTTCCCGATTCATTTTAGGGGATACAACCATGACCCCCAAACTGGCCGGAACCTGTTTTCTTTTTCTTTCCTCTGAGCTGCCTCTTTGAACCAGTAAAATGTCATCATCAGGAGTTTATCCTTCACAGTACGGCCATTGTATCTGATTACAACATGAATAGAACAGTTCACCACCAACTTATACCCTTCACCCCTAATCTCAGCTTTCTGTCTAAGGGGAATGAATGGGAAAGGAGCTAGATCTAAGATTAAATCCATCCCACTATTCCCTTATTTTAAGGCAGTGGGTTTCTTGTAGTTACATAGCTCACTTAAGTGACTTGCAAAATGGAGATGTTCTGTTCCAGTGTTTTTCTGGTTGTCTAGGCACTTCCTTATAGAAATAATGATAACCATCATTTGTTCGGTAGAGATGGTAACAATACTTTACATTCATTATCTCATCTCTCTTACTGAAGAATTGTGAGTCTAATAGAGGATGTAACATGCACAGAAATTATAGTCCAAGATAGAATGTGAAAAAGGCTACAGAATGGGGTAAGGGCAATGCATCAAGGGAACTCTTAGAAGGGAGGGATCGTTTCTAACCAGAGAGGCTCATTCAATCAACATCCAGCATTAATAAGTGTGTGCATTTTACATCCCGGCCTCAAGAATCTCAGAGACCACGAAGAAACAGACAGAGACACGAAGATCACTCCCACAGTGTGATGTCATCTGAAGATGGCAATCAAGCCCATTTGCATGGACTTCTTGGAAGAGGTAAAGCATGGGAGCTACATACGCTAAAGGATCCAGAGACTTCTGCTAAGACTGAAGTGGGCATCCCTGGTATTGCAGGGTTACACCTGGACCTCGTTATGCCAGCCCCATCTCCCGGAAGAGAGAGAGAAGCAAGGGGTTGTTAACTTATCCACTCGTTTCTCCTTTGAGGCCCTAATTTTGAAGCCTTTAATGGTAACCAGTCCTCCCCTTTCATACAACTGGCTTTTTTCCCATTGCAGATTGCGCTTCACGTTGCTTTCCTTAACTCCGTGCAGTCTGTGACCTCCTCTCCAATTTACCAATTCTGATTCACGTGTTCCTTCTTCCCCCTACAGAGAAGAAACAGCCAGCTCTTGTAGTTCCAAACTTCTTGGAAGGAGGCCAAGCTTCCATAAACCCCAGAATATTATTGTGTGAATTAAAATGTTCACGTGCTATCAGCCATGCAGTTACTCCGACGTTTATTTTTGGAAAATATTACATTTGGAAAATGGGAAGCCTTCCAGGGCATTCCTTTACCTTGGGATATCAGTAGACACAAGGGTATTTTGAGATCATTCCTTGCTCAAACGTTAGGAAATAATCTGTACAAATAGACACATAAAATTGCCTTAAATAACGTTAGTTAAGGGCTCTGGGGCTTTACAAAGTTCCTATAGGCTGTTTGTTGAGAAATATGGGATCGAGGCTGCAATTCTAACTCACTAAAGCAAACTTTCAAGATGCCTTTGAGTTAACTCCCACTTGGCTCTTCTTGCACGTTTCTCTTCCAATCACTGACATTACTTGCTGAATTTTATCCAAGATCTTACATGCTTCAAGCCGTCTCCCTGACTGCAAGAGGCAAAGCAGCCTGGGCCCTGGAGCAGACCATATCTAAAACCAATGGCTTTGGTACCCAAGAGCCCAAAAAAAAATAAAACATCCATATTTTCTCCCTCAATCCTCTTCCACCTTTTTTTTTTCCTTCTTGGCTTGATTTTATAACGCTAAAGCTTCAAGAAGATAGAGCCAAGGGTATGATATGCTTACTAATGCACCTCGTTCTTTGGGTGGATCAACTCCCAATGATTATGATATGTTTTCAGTGGCTACAATACAAGCAATACAAGCCAGAGGGTAGGGACAGCCTTGTGGGGAAAGGGCTGGAGTGATCGACAGAGTGCAGGCCTTCTTGACTGTACTTTAGGCTTTGAAATTTGATAAGGACTAAAATTCAACATTGTTCATCATTTTGTTTATGAAAGCAGAAAATCCAAAGCCATGGAGAGGGTGCGTAGGGAGGGAGAAAACAGAAAGGAAAAATGCATAGAGAAAAAGTAGGGAGGCATATTTTAACAGTCAGACATGATTACCTATGGGAAAATAAATATTATGAGATGGGAGGGAGAGGTATAGGCAGACTCCTGAATTACATGTCGTTCTCCACTTTTTTCTTTTACATTGAAGATGAATTTTTATAGTGTATGAGTAATGAAACATGATTAAGATAAAACAAAAAGCACTGAAAAAAAGAATATAGAATTCTACGTAAGAACCAAAAGCTAGCCGAGAAAAGCCAAATTAAAAATAGGAAGTCTAAAGTGGCATTGCAAGTTTAATCTGGGGGAAAATGTAAATACACTCGAAACCAACTGATAGTATAGATAAAAATCAGGATATATTTCTGGATTAAAAGAAATTTTACTTCTACTTTGCGTGATTCCTCTGCTATTTGAATTTTTAGCTTTAATGTGCATTGATTTTCTTCTGATCAAATAATTAGCTGGCTTATAGAGTATTATGAATTCATTTACTTGGTATTGCCCTCAGTGGACTTGGTTTAGCTCTCATCTGTCTGTCTGTCCGTCCCTCCATCCCTTCCCTTGCCTCTCTCCATCCCTCCTTAACCTCCATCTCTGTCTCTCTCTTTCTGTCCATCTCTATTTCTCTCTCTCTGTCTCTCTCTCTGTCTCTCTGTCTCTGTCTCTCTCTTTCTCTGTTTCTCTCTCTGTCTCTCTGTTTCTCTCTGTCTCTCTCTGTTTCTCTGTCTGTGTCAATCTGTCTCTCTGTTTATCTCTGTTTCTCTCTGTCTCTCTGTTTATCTCTCTGTCTCTCTGTCTCTCTTTCTCTCTGTATTTTGATGGGAATTGAACTCATGGCTTTGTGTTTGCTAGTCAGGTTCTCTACCACTGCAACACCTCCCCAGTCCTTCCTGGCTATTTTTATTGGCCTGACATTTAACACCAGGCTAGATGGCCTGCAGTGGTAGTCATCCCCCAACTCAAATGGCCATGGGAGAGGCTCAGGCTTTCTAAGGACCCCAGCTTTTACAGTTGTGTCTACCTCATATAAGAAGCTCCTTCTGCTACATACCCCTCTTTCCTTTCCCTAATACAGGCTGTGTTCATCCCTTAACTCAGCCTAGCCATTAGTTTTCAACACCTCCCGAGGGATTAAATGTATGATCATCATTATACCTCAAATCTTAAAAGTCTACACTTAATCTGCTCTGGTTTCTGCTGCACTGCTTGGTACCTCGTGGGGTTTGGTATGCTATAATAAAATATAGGTCAGAGAGTGACGTCCATGAAGTTACAAATGTACTTTCCATAAATTAAGATGGGGATCCTTTTAGGATTTGTTAGATTGCTCAGGCGGTACATTAAATGGTTGCTCAGGTACAGAGACTGCATTTTATGGTACGTTGTGGGTACGCAGAGCCAGTTTTCCCGGCCCCCACTGCACTGTGATTAAAGATGAGGTCAGGTTGGCCTTGTCATGTCTGTGCTACTGTGCTTTAGGCTTTCACCCCCTCTGATGACAGGACTGACTTCTATGGGGCTCTCTGTGCAGGTATGCGATCACACCCCACGGCTGCTCATATGTTCCACGCAGCCATGCTTCCCTGTCCACTGTGCCTCCAGGTTCTCACCGTAGCTCTATGGCCCCTTTCTCTGCCACCCCAGAGATGGTGAGACCTCAACTGTGCTGGCCTTAGTGGGGAAGGGAAGGCTTTTCTGTCCTTTGCTAGATATTCCTAATGGAGGTTCTGTCTGTGTTTTAAAGCTGACCTATTTAAAAATGACTGATTCTAAGTGCTCCCAGCCCTCCAAAAGCACACTGTGAGTCTTGGGACCTTGGGAGGTGCCTCTCTGTCTAGTTCCTGATGTTGGGCTATCTGGCAAGGTCTGCTTACCTTCTCCCTTTGGGGCTGGCCCTCCAGAGTGTTTTATTCCTCTAAAAGTGCCAATTAGAAGACTTCATGTCTTACTTGAGTTTCTCTAGTTTCATTTCCTGTCCACACTCTCTAGGAAGATCTAGTTCTTCCCTGTTCGTAGCCCTGTAATTTCTGTGAGATCATCACGTAAAAGCCAAATATCCTACGGGACCGCACTCCCAAAGTCCGAGGCTGAGTACCTCTACCTGTGAGTGGATAGCAGGCCAGTCCTTCTGCTCCAGACCTAGCCCAGTCTCGTTTGTTTTTATGGCATTTTATCCAGTGAGAGCTTGAAATTGGAACTGAGTTTTCTATCGTCAGAGAGCATTCACTTCTGAAATATCTCCTGAGAAGATGTTTAAACAGGAAGCCCAAGCATTTCTAGGAAAATAAATAGCATGCCATAGACTACACACACACACACAC
>LOEQ01003104.1:67442-82073 GCA_001685075.1 Bramus lutescens | reverse complement strand
GTAAGGGGAGAGGGGGGAGAGAAATGAGAAGGGGAAGATGGGGAGAGCTTCTGGGGTTGGGATGGTTGGGATAGAGGAAGGATGGTTATGGGAGCAGGGAAGTAGATATCTTAATTAAGGGACCCATTTTAGGGTTGGCACTGACAGGTTTTTAATTTGCAAATATCTGTAGCATTTAGGGCTTTCCAATGACATCATCAGAGCACATCTTGTAGGATTAGGTTCTCTCTACCACATGGGTTCTGTGGCTGGAAGTCAGGTCACAGGGCTCAGAGCAAGAGCCTTTATCCTCTGAGTAAGCCTTTATGGCCCATCATTAAGGTCTTGATTTTTTTTTCTTTCAGGGCCCTAGAATGCCAGAAGTCATTAATTGTTGCTTTTTTTTTATGCCTCTCCTTTATCCCTCCCAGCTGCTGTGCAAATCCCTGAGTCATTGCCTTGCTTTTGGTGTTCGTCACTGAGGTGCTCCGAGGATGCTGGGTCGGGAGCAGTTAAAGGCGCTTCTTGGCAACATGCAGTTTTATTTGGATTGTAATTTAACTGTTCTTTTTGAAAGTATGCTTTTCGTTTGAAAACTGCTTTTATGGCTTGAACGTACCTTCCCAGGAGCTGACTCATCCTGTGAGCATGCTGTAATTATTTTTATTATTACTTTTATTTTTATTACATGTACCTACCGTGAAGCTCACTCACCATGTACCTGTCATGGAGCTGACTCATCACTTGACGAAAGCTGTCAGTATTTTCAACTTAAGTGACTGCGAGCATCTTCTGTTCTAAAGCTTTATTTGTACAGAGGAGCCAGGAGAATGGCGTCGTTCCTTTTAGCTTAGCATATGCTTTTACTCAGTAGCTTCCACATAAGAGTGAACCTACATGGCTTCAATAACGGAGCGTCTCTTTTTCCAGATTGCAGCCGTTCTCCGGAAGCGGAAGCTGGAGTACTACCTGTACAAGCTGTTCCCTGAGATCCTCCAGTCCGCCTCCTTCCTGACTGCTAACGGGGCCTTGTACATTACTTTCTTCTGTGTTTTAAGGTTGGTGCTCACAATCACCAGTTCTTGTTAATGAATTTGCTCTGTTGAAATGGAAACTATCTGAATCACTGTTCTCTTGCTGTGAAGAAACACCGTGACTGGCTCAACTTACAACGACATTTAATTGGTGGCTTGCATACAGTTTCAGAGGGCAAGTCCATGGTCCATGTGGCCGGGAGCATGGCTGCAGCAGACATGGCACTGCAGCCGTAGCTGAGAACACACATCCTGGTCCTGATCCACAAAAGGTTAGGGAAGAGGAGGAGGAGGAAGAAGAAGGGAGAATGGGAGGAAGAGAGAGAAGAGAGGAGACTAGGCCTGGTGTGGGCTTTTTAAACCTCAAAGCCACCCCCCACCCCTTCCNCTCCCCACCCCTGTGACACAACTGTTCGTGTCAGGCCACCCCTCTGAACCCTTCCCAAACACTCCAAATGGTACAGCTGGGAACCAGATACCTGAATGTATGAGCCTGGGGGTCTTTCCTCATCCCAACCTACTGCGACAAAGATCTGTGTCATAATTGTCATTCACACTGCTCTCTTTCTAGTTTAGTCTGTGAAATAACATCTGCCTCCAAGAAAATTTGTCAAAACAGGAGCGCCTTGGCCTCATGATGTAAATTTCAAATTACTGGCATGATTATGCAGCAGAAGCACTTCAATATAGCATTCATTTTCTGAAGCCTACTGTAATTCTGAGATTGTTGGTCAGGATTTCTGATCATAATCAGAATTCAGGAAAGACCAGAAATTCAGAAATTCACTGTCTATAAGGCTGGGGCCATAAAAGATACAGTTGTGCCTTGAAGAGTAAATAAGCTCCTGCCACCTCTCCTGCCGTCTGGAGTCTCCTCCTGCTGGACTGTGTCCTGATTCAGGCATGTATTCTGTACCGGTGCTTCCTGTGGTCTGCATTGAGTGCTGTTATTAGCAACCCCTCAGTGCTGTTGGAAGCAAACGTTTATATCTGTCAAGTTAAAAGTCACTTCATGTTATCCTCATCTTTGTGTTGCCTCAGGTAGTTTTATTTTAGTTAGAATTAAGCATATAATTGTCAAATGTCTCTTCTAGACTTTTTTTTTTTCCTTGGAGCGCTAGTATTTATAAACTTCACATAGTGGAGGCAGTAACCAGTAAGGTTTCATGCTATGGAACAGATTGCATCTTGAAATTGACTTGGACATGTGTGTCAGGAGCTTGAGCCTGTGGTCTCTGTGGTGCCAAGACTTGTTAGATCTCCAGGTACTGACTGCCCTGGAGGCTGCTGTAGCAGCACACTCTTCTGTGGACTGCCTGGCTAAACGGGGGAAGCATAATATACTTAACAGTAAGATAATGTCGGTGTTCTCCCTGTAGCTGTCTTCCTGACTCCCTTTTCCTCGGTAGCTTGGTAGATCCTGTAAGGAAAACCTCCCTGTAGGCAGGCTTTCAGGCAAAAGGTTTTTAATGTCTCATAAGCGTTCATGGCAGTTTAAAAAACCCAGACTTCAATTAAGAAGATCATTTCTCAGATTCTTGATCCTTGTCTTTCTATCTCTGACTGACTCCACACCTCTCTGTGTGTGTGTGTGTGTGTGTGTGTGTGTGTGTGTATTTTCCTGCCATATATTAGTTTTCCACTGATCAATTTTGTTTAGATCATTTCTAATATTTAGAGGCTGGTTCTCTCTTTCTTAGGAGCATAACTGTTTTGAAAGAAAAACATAACTAAGGCAGGGAATGGTGGTGCATGGCTTTAATCTTAGCATTTGGATGGTTGAAGAGTTCAAGGCCAGCCTGGACTACATAAGTGAGTTCCAGGCTAACCAGAGTTACAAAGTGAGACCCCCTCTCAAAACCATACATTTCTCATGTCCCTAAATTTCTTTGGAAACATAATCAGTTTAAGCTATCGGTAATATTTTGGGTACTATACAGTGCTAGTAAATAAGAAATGCTATCCACGTAAAGCTAAAACATTGTAGAATACCTTTGCACCTCTGTAAGAAAACATGAGGGTTGTAAAGGTAGAAGCAGTCCATCTTACATAACACTTGGGAGTCAGGTGGGTGGCCCACACAGTCCAGGAGAGGAGGCAGGAGGTCAGCTTGGAGACAGAGGCTCTCCTGGGTTCCATGGTGAGCTAAAGGACATTATGGGACACCAAACCAGATCCAAGCCAAACAGCATTCAGAACTCCCGTAGCAACAAGAACACTGGCAGTGTCTGCAAGCTTGCTATGAGTCCTGCATAGCGCTGGCAGAGAGACAGCTAGTCTGGTCTGAAACATGGTGAATTTGGGGTACTGTGGGATACTTGGACAGAAGGTGGGTGGGGAGGAGAAGCTTCTGTTGGTAAGGGCTGAAATGACCAACTAGGAAGTTCATACAAAAATCCCGAATTTGAATTTCAGGAAGCTACTTGGAAAATTCTATTCCTGGACTCCAGGCTTTGGTGCTGCTCTCCCAGCCTCATATGTGGCCATTCTAATCGAAAGGAAAAGCAGGTAAATCTTACATAGCTACATGTTTAATAGAATTAGTTACCCGAGAGACTTTGATTTTATTTTTGCTCATTATTTATTATTGCACAGAGATGAGAAATATTTTCCAACATATTTTTTTCTGTTATGCAGCTATTTGACTGAAATTGTCTGTGAACATTATATTTGTTGTCTATAAAATAAATATAAAGACATTATTAATATGCAATACAAAAATAATGAAATATAAATATGAAAATAGATAACAGAAATATCAGTTTCTTTTAAATTAAGTAATAGAAGGTTCATCCTAAAGAAAGCATGCATATGCTATTCACATAGAATTTTCCATGAGAACTCATTCATAGCTTCTGTAGAATGTTGTGTAAATTGTTGAGTCAGAGGATAATTGGTGTTCAAGTTTTTTGTAAGAGTATTTATCACCGCATGTATTGCTATACTCAGAGGCCTCGTGGATGTTGTAATCCTGAGAATTCACAGGGTAGCACAGCCCAGAGCTCAGGTGGGGACTTGAGAGCCGGCCTCTGGCTTCATAGTCTGGTGCTTCCGCTAACTATGTCACCTCCGGCTTAATCTTTATCTGAAAAATGGAAGTAATGGTAGTCTGTCATGCTTTCAGATAATCTAGGTAATACATGGAAAAAATAATCAGAACAACACAGTTATGTTATGTGTGTGGTAAACATAGGGTTTTTTTTGCCTGTAAATAATGAGAGAGTTATTCTGTTGGTGGCACTTGAATTACTTTTTAAAATGTGAATATTGGTTTGAAAACATGTTCAGAAGATCTACCACACACCTGTGAAACTTTAAGTCTTTATTTTTGCTTCGTTTTTTTCCTTTTGGGTGGGAGATTGTTTACTAGTGCATGGGCAGCTCATCAGTTACTACATGGCTGAAGAAAATGACATGCCTTTCTCTATAAGTACCTTTTAGTCACTGTGGTACCATTGGCCTTTAGCACTTAAGTAAGATTATGTTTATGTAGTTATTTGACCATTTCAGCAGGAACTGGTGACATTCGTTCCCACGTAACCTCCAGAGTCAACAGTTAACAGTTCAGTTTTATTTCATCTGTATGTGAATGCATATGTGTAGGTATGTGGCATGTGGAAGCATGTTGTAGACATTAGGGCCATTTATCTGAAACTTCTTCAGGCCATTTCCCTGAATAACCACAATGGTTCCCACACATAAGGATACTAGCAGTCACTGCTTGCTTTTGTGGATAAGCATTATTCTTTGATGATGTGTTTCTGCAGACTTCAAGGTTGTGTTACAGTTAGTATTCAAAGCTTCGATATCCTCATCACTGCTGCAATTATTCTGTAGATTATGATTATAGTAAGTTAATTAAAGTTCTTTTCCAGAAATTCCTCCATCATAGTCTGTGTTACTTTTTTTTGGGGTAAGGAATTATTTTGCAGCAAGTCTAAATACTAAAAGGGTCTATGCTGTTAATATTATTTTATTGCTTTCTTGCTGGAGAGCACTGTTGGTCGTGTTTCCCGTCTGTAACTTAATAAGGTTTTCTGTGTAGCTTAATTTATGCCCAGGTTTTTTTTTTTTTAAAAATCATTTTATGAATACTTGAAAAATGCATGCTCTATTATTAGGGTTGAAAGGTATTTCTAAGTTCTGTGCTGGTAATTATGTCGTTTTTGATTATATCTTCATTGGGAGGTAAAGTCTTCAGATTTGGCATAATGGCACACACCTGTACTTCCAGCATAGGGAGGCAGAGGCAGAAGAGGCGAGCACTCTGAATTTGAGGCCAGCCCGGTGTGTATAGTGAGTTTTAGGTCAGCCAGGGCAATGTTGTTAAGTCCATGCCAAGTACGGTTCTGAGTAGCTTGTCCTCACGAGTTGACTTGTTTAACCCCATTGCTGTCTGTACATAACATGATTCCCTCACCTCAAAGATCGCCTGCCCCCTAGGACCAGATAATCTGTTCTGCACTTGTTTGCGTCATGTTGAGGACTTGGAGAGTTGCAGCGTCATGTTGAGGACTTGGAGAGTTGCAGAAATGGAATTGTGGAAGTGTACTGTTTTAACACAGGCCATTTCTTTTTTAAACTAAGCATCCTGCTGTTGATCCACAGATCAACAAGATATTCCCTATACCACTAGTTCATTCCTTTTCTATTGCTTAGTGTTCCATTATAGAGATACTGGTGTGTATTTATAATTTATTCATTCTGTTGTTATTCTATCCATGACTTGGTATTATTCTCCATCTATTTTGATTCTTTGAAATTTCTTTCATCACCTTTCGTCATTAGTAAGGCGTAGCTAACATACCCTGTTTCAGAAAAGTTGTAGTGTTCTTAGTATGAGTTTTGTTCGTCCTCTTAAAGGAGTCGTGGGTTCAAGTGTCTTTGTAGAGTTCTTCAGTCCTCACCGTGGTCCATTCTAGGATTTTATTTTCGCCTCCAGGGAAGCCGCTTTGCTCACTCATACCGGTCCTTCACTGACCCGGCCTAGCAGTCACCAGTTTCATGGCGTCAGAAGAGTCACACAGTATGTGGTTGTAGTTGGACTTTTCCTTTTTGGGCTGCCAGCTCACAAAAAGGACAGGGAAACTTATTCTTAATTATGAAAGCTTGGCCTTAGCTTAGGCTTGTTTCCTAACTAGCTCTGATAACTTAAATTCACCCCACTTGTTTGTTTGTTTGTTTTTGAGACACAGTTTCCCAGTGTAGCCCTGCCTGTCTAGGAACTAACTCTGCAGACCAGGATGGCCTCAAACTCACAGAGATCTGCCTTCCTCCGCCTCTGCCACTTGAGCACTGGAATTAAAGGTATACCTCCCCCCCCCACCCCATGCACTACTTACCTCATCTCCATTATGGCCATCCTAGTTATTCCTGGTCTGGCTGGTGACTCCCTTTCTTCTCCCAGACCCAGCTTTGCCAGAAGTCCCTGCTATACCTCCTGCCTTGCTATTGGCTCTTTAGCTTTCATTTAAGCCAATCACAGTGACACATCTTCACACAGTGTAAAGGGCTGTTCCACAGCATGTGATCATTGGTGCATGATCCAGTTTGTTCAGCTGATGGCTTGAAATTTAGGATATTGTGTACAGTGCTGCTTCGCCGCTTCTTGCCCTTGGAAAACCCATGCAGTGGGGCTCCATATCTTTTGGCTTCCAGTTGTGAGTGACGCTGCCTTAGTCTCGTGTATATTTCTGTATGAACTTAATCTTTTCATTTCTCTGCCAAATGAACCTAGCTGTAGAATTGCTGGCTTAGCTGGTGTCATGTTTAACCTTTTGAGGAACTGCGAGTTGTTTGCTGAAGTAGCTGTTGTTTTCAGTTCCCTCCAGCAGTATAGGATTTTCTGGGTAGTGTGAGGTGGTGTCTCAGTGTGACTTTGATTTGCATTTCCCAGATGGCTCGTGATACCAGACTTCTTTTGATGCATATCTTCTATCCTGCTGGTGGGAGTGCAGACTTGTACAGCTACTTTGAAGATCAATATGGCGAATTCTCAGAAAACTGAGAATCCACCCCTGGGCATATACACATTCTCTCCTTCCATAAGGACACTTGCTTGTTTTTAGCAGCTTTATTCATCAACCTAGATGTTTCTCAAACAAAGAACAGATAAAAACATAAAAATATTTGATTAAGGCCAATTCATCCTTTTTTAATTTTTATTTTTGTTTTATTTATTTATTTATTATAAATAAATAAATAAATAAATAAATATGGCAGCATGTCCTTGTATAGTCAAGGCTGACTTTGAACTCACTGTGAATACCAGACTGGTCTTGAACTTGTGATTGTCTTTCCTCAGTTTCCTAAGTGCTGGAAGTACAGATGTGCCCACCATGCCAGTCTCTTTTTTAGTGAACTTTTACTGATTGTGCTTTTGGTGTCATATTTAAGAAACAGTTACCACTCAAAGATTTGCTCCTGTTTTCTTTAAGAGCTTTATTTATAGCTTTTGTCTATTTTGAGTTCATTTTTGTGTGTGACCGGAAGTACAAGAATATTATAATGTTTTGCATCTCATCCTTTGCATGCTTATTGCTACTGCGTTTAAATGCTATGGACGTTGGACCTGATCATGACTCATGACCTTGCTGTACTCTTGTGTTCCGGGAGTCACTGGTACAATCCTTGGAAATGTCTGCAGGAGATGATGGGAAGCTTTATTTCTCATCCAGTTTGCGTTTCATGTCATCCTTCTTGTCGTACCGTGTACAGTCTCTTAGCCCTGGTCCTGACCCTAGCAGATGGCACTGTCTTTTACAATGAGCTGTGATGCGTGAGCTGTCATCTGCGCATTATCAGCTTTATAAATTTCACACTTAGTCCAATATACTGTGGACCTTTATCATAAATAGAGTATTTTGCTGCGTGGCTTTTCTATATCAATTAATATGTTCATGTGGCTTTTTTTTTTTGGCTTATTTAGAATAGGTTTTTTTAACCTATGAATGAGGTCAGGGGTGTTGATAATGTTATCTATAGCTGAATTTCTTAAAATTGGCAATATTGACAGGTTTTCATACAGAAGAGCGGTTCATGGGGAAGATGGTCCTGTTCATTAGCCTATACATGCTATGTCACTTTCTTCTTCCTCACCTTTGGGTCAGTTTCTGGGTAGTGCCAAGTATCTACCTGGGACAGCTAGTCTTTGTTGAAAACTGATGAACCATTTCTGGTCGAATTCATTGGTCTAAGTTTATCATTTTCTGAGAAAAATGTAAGACCTCCAGCTGTGGTTGGAGATTGTTTGCTCTGTCTCTAGATGAGTTTCTCCAGTGGTTTGTCCATATAGCCTCTTGGCATGCTTTTCTCAGGCATGGTATTGCCAGCGGCAAGAGTTTCCTGCAGCACAGCTAGTTTTCTTGTTGCGAAGTGTCTTTTTCCTAGCTATACAGAGTCTGCATAGCATTTCCAGTCATGCTAACATAGCTGCTGCTGCCCTCGAATACTGTATGTATGGTCTATGTTTGTAAATGTAATTTTGAGAACCTGTGTTTTTGTGTTAAAGTTTTGTTTTCCAGATAGCATTTAGTAGTTGAATTTTTGAACAATATTTATTCTGTTAGTTCTTGACTAATTAGATTACTTAGTTCCTTAACATTTAGTTCATTTTTTGATGGGGTAGGTTAGATCTGCTATTTGATATTATTTTTTTTGTGTTTTTTTTCTTCCTTTGTATTATTAGACCATTATAAGACTTTGATTTCATTTACTTTATTATATTTCTGTCATCTAGGTCTCTAACTTTTCAGCTTCTCAACGTTAATACTTCACTACGTCACAAAATTCAGAAACCTATGTAGGTTCAGTTTAGAAGCTGATTATAGGATATTTAAGTTCTAGTCGTTCATCTTCTACAGCATTAACAGGAATTGACACAGTGATACCACAGTCCAAATGTTAAGGATGGAAGCAGTGTAGCACATAGGACATGGAGAGTGGTTGTCTGGAAGTTCAGTGATGCTGCGCTGGCATTGGTACCATAGTGGTCTTTTTATGCTCACTTTTCATTGGTGATTTTTAAAAAAGCTTTTGCATATATATTTAAGAGAGCTTTTTGCATTTGTTTCAGTCTTGGTCACTAGTTAGTCACACGAGATTTCCAGTGTTATTGTGTACAAATATTAGTTGAAGTGATTTGTTGTTATTTGTTGCTTTAAAAGCAACCAATACTTTATCTTCTTTTTAACTACTGTTGCTACCGGAATTTTTGAGAATCTCACTGGAGTCCTATATGGCAACAGGGTTCCTTCCCCTTTACTCGTTAATGAAAGGATTTAAGGACAGACTGAAAGGGAAGTTTGAAGAAAATTTTATTGAGTTTAAAAGAAAAATTCCAGGTTAAGCAAGCTGTAAATCCCAGCAGCTCCTAGGAGGAGGGAGATGGAGAAGAATTGAGAAAACCACTCGGTTTAGTTTAAGTGGATATGGGAGCCATATAGCAGACTGCAGCCACATATGGACGGAAGCTGAACACTGGAGAAAGAGTGAAGAAGCCCAAAGTATCAGAGAAAACGCACTTCTGCCCTGGCCAGCGTCCGAAAGAAGACTAAAGAGAAGGGACAATTGTACCTGTAATATGGGCTGACCCCACAGAACCTCTTGGCCATTTATTTGTAGGGGCTGCATTCTGGGGAGGGAATTCTGGGAAAGACAATACATTTAGCTCATTAAAAATGGAAATCTTGTGTTTCTTTAGCTTAAAGTGAAATCACTTTCCTAGGGATGCTTCTGCCTTCTTGAGGGGTGGCCTCTTACCTAGGTCATTGACTGGCCCGCCCACAAGGCTAGGTCTCCAGCCTCACCAGAGGTTTTATTCTTTTTGTCTGAAGGTAATAGTTTTTCCTTAATGGGCTCTTACTGCTACTATATTACCATATGGCTGAAGAAGAAAAATCAGTCCTATACGTGATGTGATTTTTTACGTAATTAAACTGTGTAAAATCTGTTGATTTTTTTCCCCATTGTTTATTAGGTGATAAGGTTTATTATACTGGGATATAGTTCTGTAGGGTTGGTGTTGAGAGCTGTGTATGCATGCGCAGCAGCTATGCCTGGTTGATTCTCTTCAAATTTCCAAGGTCCTTTGTTTCTTCCATCTAGGAACTGATCTAGGGCTTTGTCTGTGTCCACCACTGAGCTGTGTTTCCCACCAAGTTTTAGTTTTTTAGTATCCCAAGCCTAGGGACATTTTAAAAACAGTTGTTTTTGCTTTGTTTTGTGTGTGTGTGTGTGTGTGTGTGTGTGTGTGTGTGTACAACTTTAAGACCTAGAAAAGTAAATATATTTTTATTTCTCTATAGGTTTATTTTTTTGAGTTTTATTTTAAAGAAATTGTTTCAGTGCTTACCTAGAATTTTGTAAGAGTTACTGCAGTCATCAGTTTTTCCCTAGAAAAGTGTATTTTACTTGTTATCAGTTTATATTAAGATTATATTATGTATCAAGAACCTCAGTTGCTTATAAAAATTTATAAAAGTGAAGTTATACTTCAAATCATTGTTTTTAGTACTAAACAAAACATGTTTTTCTTGTTGTTATTCTACGAGAAAGATGGAATTGTAGGTTTCAGTTCACAGAGAAATTAACAATGTGAGGGTAGAAGCAGTCAGTTGGCAGCCAGAAATGCGATTTTATTAAGGGGCAAGGTGGCCGTGAGATGAAGTTGGAAGTTTCTGTGTACACTGACATAGAAAAGCCAAAGGGCAGCTCAGTCTTATTTTCAGCAGCTATTAGAGTAGTTTGGAAATACTATAAGAAATAGAGAAATAGATTGTGCGGAAATAGCACTTGGTGCCTTGTTTTGAAATAGTAATGTTTGTAGTCTCAGTTCTTGAATTGTAGAGCTTCGACAGTGAAAACACTGTGTTGCAGTTGTGATGTGGGTCTCTGCGTTTTCTGTATGCACAGTAGATACTTGCAAATGTGTGCTCATGTTATCTTCCTCCCTTCTGTTTCCCCCTGCCTCTTCTCCATCTCACTCTCCCATCCCACGTCTGTCAGTTCACCCAGCCTTTTCAGAGTTAAGCCTGCTTTGCCAGTTAGTTTCTTGTACCTAGTAAGAGAGGTGCCTAGTTGAGTGCTAATCACACCGCTGTGAGCTTCTGAGAGAGCTTTGAAGTTGTTTCCAGGGCTGCTTTAAATACTCATGCCACAAAGAACTGGGCTCCTCGTAGCTCAGTTGGAAGCCTGCTAACATCTAGCTTACCCCGGGAGGGCTGTTAAGAAGGGGCCTTTTCTGTGACTCTAGGAAATGCCTTGTGGTCCAGAAAGAAGTTCTGATAGACCTCTCTTTCTTTCTTTCTTTCTTTCTTTCTTTCTTTCTTTCTTTCTTTCTTTCTTTCTTTCNTCTCTCTCTCTCTCTCTCTCTCTCTTTTCAGAATTTGCTTTGATATTTAGTTTTCCTTTGGATAAGTTAAAAACCACAGTGTGCTTAAAGATGGATTAAAATGAAAACCACTTTCATTTTAAGCACGCTTTGGGGTTGAGTTATCAAGCACCATACTATAGTAGTTAAGAAACATCTAAACAGTCAGGACAAAGGTGAAAAGAAGGCTGTAATATGCAAATGAAGAGTTTGCTCTGTAGGTTCTTTACCTACTTGTTCCCACAACTGATGCGCTCCTGCTGCTTAGTGAATTCTGTGGTAGAATGGGACCCTGCACTCCTCTGTAGACTGACAGCTTGTATTGCTCCTTCTTCTACCTTATAGGGGAAATACAGTGAAAACTTTCCTTGCTTGGGTGTTGGCTGAGTTTTCTGTCCTGCCTGGTTCCGCAATTGTTAAGTCCCATAGAATCACAGAGGTCTACATTAGTTATAAACTGATGGGCCCAGTATCTCAGGCTTCTTATTAACTCTTATAACTTATATTAGCCCATTATTCTTGTCTATATTAGTCACGTATTCTTGTCTATATTAGTCACTTGGCTCGGTACCTCTTCAGTGAGACAGTCACATTTTGCTTCTTCTGTGGTGGGGTCACAAGCTTTCCTCTTCCCAGAATTCTACCTTTCTCGTCGCCCTGCCTCTACTTCCTGCCTAGCTACTGGCCAATCAGCATTTATTTAAAATATAATTGACAGGATACAGACCATTGTTCCACACCACTTCCTCTCCCTTTGTTTCTGCTTTATCTCCATTTCTCTTTACTTTTAGGCTGCAGATGTGCTTTATATATATGTTTAATAAGATATGTATGCATGCAGAACTGAGAAGTGAGATTGTTTCTGCTAGGCTCCCCAGAAACCTCAGTTAGGGAATGCATTATCCAATATTATTCGAAACCTCAGGATTGGCTCAAAAATATTATGCAGTAAAGTTTCATAATGAAACACCACTAATTCTTCATTGAGAAGTGATGGTAGTGCTGAAGGTACCACTGCTGAGGATTGGGGCAGGATGCTTGGTACTTTGAATCTGCTAAAGTGTTACAAAGATAGAATTTTCTTTTTTCCTGTAGGTCTGTTGATGTTGTGCTTGCAGGGTTACTTGATGTGCCAGTGGTTTAGTATAGCTGTTAAAATTCTGTGTGCTAGAGATTTCTCCCCTTCAGAGGAGAGAGAGAGAGAGAGAGAGAGAGAGAGAGAGAGACTCCGTCTCAGAAAAAGAAAGACATGAGGAGGGTGAGTGGGAGTTGACTGACTGTTGGGTGACTATCTGGTCTTTGCATAGATCCTTGAGAGGGAGGAGTTATGGCTGCTGTTCCTTAATAGCGCTCTTCCTGATGATTTGACTTGATCTCGTCAGGAAGCCCCAGGGCCATGGTGCAGAAACACCAGGAGATAGTTTTGTGGGGAGCCCACTGTGGTGGTGCTTCTCTCAGTACGTCAGGAATCTTTATGGACCTTGAAATACTTTAATTCTCAGAACCCAGGCACTTAGCAGGGACCTCTCCTAAAGGTACCTGCTGCTTCACTGAGCACTCTGGTCCTAAGTACACACAGCTGCCAATCCTGACAACTCTTTGGACATGAGCCATGGACCCCAAGGTCTCCAGGCAGAGGAGACCCTGATACCACAAAGGTGCCAGGAGTGAGGAGGGACCAGGATCTCTTGAGAGAGTGGGGCTGCATATCAAGAGGATGGGACTCTTGCTTTCTTTCCATTCCATTTGGTTATAACTGCCAGGGAAGCCCTGAATCCCAGAATGGCCTTAGTTGGAGGGGAGGACTGGTTCCTCTAGTGACTCCTGCCCCTTCACTTGTCTCCTTGGGGAATGAGGAGTTGGGAGAGGAATATGGAGTTGTTTTTTTATTTTTACTCTTTGGGGACCTGCCACCCCAGCTCCCAAATAAATAAATGGAGACTTATTCTTACTTTTGAATGGCTGGCCTTAGCTTTGCTTGTTTCTAGCCAGCTTTTCTAACTTAAATTATCCTGTTTCTCTTTAATTACAGTTTGCCTCTGGGCTTTTTACCTTTCTTTGTTCTATTTATCTTTCTTTTTCTTACTCTGTGTTTGACTGTGTGGTTGGGTGTCTGACCCCTGCTGTCTTCTTCTCTTTCTCCCTTTCTTGTTTCTCCCTCTTCTTTTCTTCCTCCCTTCTATTCTTTCTGCCTGCCAGCCCCAGCTGTCCTCTCTCCTGCCTAGGGATTAGCCATTGGCTCTTTAGTAGACCAATCAAGGGTTTTAGGCAGGCAAAGTAACAGCTTCACAGAGTTAAACAAATGCAACATAAAAGAATGCAACACATCTTTGTATCATTAAATAAATGCTCCACAGCATAAACAAATGTAACACATCTTAAATAGTCCACAACAGGAATATGATCTGAATATGACTTAAGTTTCTCAGTGATTTTTTTTTTTTATGTATTTCAGGTGGGAAAAAAAAGCCCCATGCCAGAGTCAGGGACACCGCTTTCTGAGCAAGGAAGATATTCAGATTAGTGGATGCAGAGGAGCCACGTCTTCCTGTTGATATATCCACTGGGCTGAAAATGAAGTCAGCCAGATAAGGGCAGAGGCCTGGGACTGTGAGGAGTGGAGGGACTTTGTCAGCGTGGACAGGCAATTCTCTGGGTTGACTTAAGTGCTTACATGGGCTGGAGTGTGGGAATTTGTGCCCGTCTCATTTATGTGTATAAGCGGCTGGACTGCTGTGGTCTGGGCTTCCTCAGTCTGGGTGGGAATCTGAGCACAGAGATTGGTAGGGGGCTTGGCCCAACTGATAGTACAATTTTTGTTTTCCTGCTCTTGGCTCTGCCTTCTTTTAGGGTTGTCTACAGATGGGCTGGAGGTTTCTGGTGGGATTGGGTGACCTTTTAGGCTAGAGGCATAAGGTCCCTTGTCTCTTCTGTTAGCTGGGTTCTCCAGCCTTGTGTTGTTTGACTCTGCTGAGAGATAGCAGGCCATCACAGCAGCTGGAAAGAGTAGTTCAGCTGGCTTGGCTGAAGTCATCTTCAGTTAAGCAGGAGACTGATAGGCCAGTGGGTGCTGCTGTCAGTGGAAGAGGAAGCAGCCTGACTTTTGACCCTGTCTGGGGTTTCTGAGGATGATGTAAACCCTTTTGGTGTGATGGGCTTGAAGCTGTTGAGCTGAAGTCTGTAGACAGCTGGCCGTGATGGTTCATTCTGACAAAAATCATGATCCTAGGCTGAGGAGGCCCTCAAGGT
>LOEQ01003104.1:44211-67430 GCA_001685075.1 Bramus lutescens | reverse complement strand
TTTTTTGGACTTTGTCAGCAACCCTAAAAGGCAGAGAATATGAGTTGAAATGAACCACAAAGAATGGGCTGAGCTGGTCAGTGAATGAGTTTCTGTCCAGGCTACAAGATGACCTTGAGGAAGCAATGGATACTGTGATGTGTAGCCGATGCAAGGGAAAGCGTAGATTTGAGATGACTGTGAACCTAAGAGAACCAGATACTGTGCTGAGTGTAATACATCTGCTGAGGAAGGAGGCTTGGGAGATTCAAGCATGTTGGGCCTCATGATCAGTTACATTATACTCATGAATGGAAAGATCCATGACATTACAGAGTGGGCAGGACTCCAGCATGCGGCAATTGCACGGATACCTACAGTTCCGTATCGCATCTCAGCTGGCTCTTGGGTACCAGGCAACAGTGGTTGGCAGAGGGCCACCCCGAGCTCCCCTCCTGCTGACTGCAGGATTACTTGAGCTGGATCTCTCAGTGGGAACCTCTTTGCAGCTACTCATTGTGGCCGCAGGGCCACTGCAGCTCCCAAGCTTGACACAGCACTCCAGAGAGAAGCCAAAGGGGAATAGTAGAAGAAAGCGAGGCAGCCCTTCTAGTGTTGACACCCCTTCTGTCCCTCAGATCTCTTCCTCTAATCAATGTCAGGAGCCAGCACAGAAGGGAGTTGAACTTCTTAATTTTTAAGTATTTTGAAAAGGGAAACTTTAAAGTTGTACCTTCAGTACTCATAGGAAGTTCCTTGTCCTTGGCACCTAGGAACTGATCTTGTCTTCCAACAGTGCCTAAGAAACAGGAAGTGGCCCGAGTAAAGATTCTGGGAGGGCATGACCTCGTCCAGTCATGCCCTGAGGTGTGGGATGTGGGGTTTCCCTGGCATCCGCATGCCTCTGTCTTATCATTTGCCCTCAGAGCAGATGGCCTGCGCCCATTTAGACTGAGCACATCTTACCACTTAGCCCACTACAGGGCTCGTCCCTCTTTACCCTGACATACTAGCCAAAAGAGAATAAGGAAAGCATTGGGCCCCAGTTGTGGAGAGACCCAATTCAGAGTGGGAATCAAAAATTTCTTTTGCTTTTCACCTTCTGAGTAAATCATCTAAGTTCAGGCTTTGTTATTGAATGGCGCAAATTAATAACTTTTAAAAAGCCTTGGGTGAATTAGAAGGATGGTCGTGGGGGTACAGTTTCCAGAGGCTTTCTTGTGAGCCCAGTATTTATAGTTTAAATTTGTTCATATTTGTATGTACACATCTTTTTAAAGTCAGGAGATCATCTCCCTGTAAATGTATATGCCAACTTGAAAAATAGCAACCTTATAGATCTTACCATGTCTTAAAACATTGGTAAGATGTGTGGGTAAGTTCTCTCCTGCTGTGAGGGTCCAGGAGGTAGTACTCAGTGTGTCAGGATTGGTGCCATGCACTTTTACCTGCTGAAGATCTCTCTGACCTGTCAGTGATTCATACATATATAAACACATACATATGTATGCTTGCATGTTTGTGTGTGTATATCTATATATAGCACACACACATAAATACAACCTGCTGAATTTGCCTATCATTGCTTGTATGTGTATAACTTGTATTGGCTAACAATTAGGAGCCTATTCCTGGCGAAGACTCATTCTCCCTCTGTGGCAGTTCTTAGTTGCCTGTAGTCCTTTGTCTAGGGTGAGTCCCTGTGAGATTTCTTGCTTCCACATCACTGTGTCTGTTGGCATTGGCCTTGCTTGGGTCTTATTCAGGCTGCCATATTGTTATCTTATCATGGGTGAATCATGTTTCTCATTTATGGTAGCTTTTCTGTTTCTCTGGCTTGTTTTCGGCCCTTTCCCCCCATGGTATTCCCTGAGCTTTAGGGCAGGAGTTGTGTTGTAAATGTAGCCACTGGGGCTTGGTATCATGCCGTCAGTACTTCTCTGCATGCTGACCAGTTTTCTGTAACGTTCTCTATCTATTGCAAGTAGGAACTTCTTTGGTGAGGGCTGAGAGCTGCATTAATCTGTGGCCATGAGCTTATTTATAATGCGGTTAGGAGTTATGCTGGTTTACTTAAGGGGCAGTAATAGGCTCTACTCTAAGATCTATGGCCTCACCAGCCCTGGGTAGTTGGCTAGGTTTCTAGTACCAGGCAAGATTTTCCTCATGTCATCAGGCCTTAAGTCCAGTTAGATGTTGATTACTGCCAAGATATGAGTGAATAATTTATTTTCTTTAGACAATTTTATGGTTTTTTTCTTTGTTTTTCAAGACAGGGTTTTTCTGTGGCTTTGGAGTCTGTCCTGGAACTAGGTCTTGTAGACCAGGCTGACCTTGAACTCACAGAGATCAGCCTGTCTCTGCCTCAAGAGTGCTGGGATTAAAGGTGTGCGCCACCACCGCCTGGCCTACAATTTTATGTTTAAAAGTGTCAGCAGATAAGTAATTCTGTTTCTTCGTCTTAGTGATAGAATGCAAGGGGATAAGAGTTAACTAGAACTCTGTATTTCCAAATTCATTTCAGCATTGTTAAGTTATACTGTCTCAGTGTAGTTTTGGAAATGTTAAAAGTCTTGACAATTTTAAAGAATGAGCAGTCAAGAATGTATCTGGTTATGACATCAAGACAGTTGCATACATACGTATTGATATGTAGATCTGTCATGATATTTACATGTGGGTGCCTGGAGACTAGCAACTTGTTTTATTAATGAACTACTCCTGTGGGTCCTGATTGTTCCTGTCATTCATGTCTGAGCGAGGTTTTGAATTTTCGGTTTATTGTTTGCTCTCTGCCCCGAACTCTTTTTTATTAAGCGTGTGACCTTTCCCTTAGAAAACATAACATGTTTCTTTGTTTCTCAAATGCACTAAGTGTTAAATAAGTGATTTAAAAGCTATGATTATCTTTGAGATTCTACCTGCAGTCCCATTAAGTATGTCTGGTAAAAATACTTCTTTTTCTGATGCTGTATTTAGAGAATTTTCGTCTTTGGCAATAGAAAGTTCCTTTGCTCATGACTACTTACTTAGTAATATGATAAATATCCAGGTGATTTAGTAGAGTTTGTAATCAGTTATAAATGGATTGCAATTGCTTATGTACAAATTGAACAGTTGCCTGCGTGCAAAATAAAAAGATAATCTGATGTTTTAATAATGTTGCCTTTAGCCAGAATTGTTCTCTCTGGCCTTGACTTTTGGCAAGGTAAATTCTTAAGAATTCTTCTTACTGAATTTTGGATCCGCTAACCCAGTGTTTCTCAGCTTCCCTAATACTGCTACCCTTTAATATAGTTCCTCATGCTGTGGTGACCCCAACCATAAAATTATTTTTTTGCTACTTCATAACTCTAATTTTGCTACTATTGTGAATTATAATGTAAATGTCTGATATGCAGGAGGTCTCTGACGCCTGTGTGAAAGTCATGTGACCCCCCAAAAGGGGTCATGACCCCGAAGTTTGAGAACCACGTCTCTGGCGCAATCAGGATATACTAACTCCTGTCCGAAGTATTTGCTACTCTGCAGGGTTGCTTAAATCCAGACATTTGAGATCAGCCTGGCCAATATAGTGAGATTCCATCTCAAAAAGGAAAAAAAAATCTCTAACATATAATAGAGACAGATTTTACTGGGTTTTCTAATAGCAACAAATTAATATTACTTTAAATATTTAATGACAAGTAGAATTTTATTATTTATTATACTACTAGAATGACCTAGAGAATCAATGTAGGTTCAACTCCTACATTGTGTGAATAGCTCAACACAATCTGCTTATTTTCTAATATATTAATATTACTATGTTTTTAGACTCTTGGTAATTCTTCCTGATAGATTTTTTGATAATGATAAAGTGATCATAAAATCAGATCAAAGCTTAATCTTTCTTTTTTAAAAATTATTTACAGGAGAGGGCTGCTCACAATTTATATGGCCAACTTGGTAAGTAAAGCTGTTTTTTAATTTATTATTATTATTATTGGAAGAAGGAAAACTGTGACTACTGAGGCTGTTGGCTGTGTGTTTCAGAGGCTCATGATGAATGGCTGGGGAGCTTTCTATCATCTGATTTCTTTCTGTCATTGTGACCTTCACTGATTTGAGAAGGGAACCAGCTCACTGCCATATACCCTTTGGAGTTCTTCTTTTCTAATGTTAGAACTTTTAGATGGATTAGGTTACATGTTGGTACCTCCATATCCAGCTCTCTCACCCCTTATTTAATTTTTTTTTAATTTTGTTTGTGTTGTTGTTTTTCTGGGAGAAATGATTTAGGGCTTAGTTGTCATGATAAACCTTTAATATTAAAGCAGTAATGCTACTAATCTTCAAACATAAGTGTATTAACACACTCGTCTAAATTCCCAAGTCTACAGGAACGAATCAATGTCATGTGGTCTGGTATCGGAGTCCACATCTGATCCAGATGCTGCTACCATGTCACCAGTTTACCCTTCACAATCATTTTTCATAGTTAATAATTGATATTAGGTAGTTTCACTGAGACTAGGTAAAGATAAGCTCCTGAGTTGTGTAAGATGCATTTGTGTTTTCTTTCTTGCTAATACCTGCAAAGGCCACTTCAGGAAGGAATGGTTTCTTTTGACTCTTGGTTTGCGGGCACACAGTCCATTACACTGGGAAAGGCATGGTGGCAGCAATGCCAAGCAACTGCTCTGTCACATTGCATCTACTGTCAGGAGTCAGAGAGAGATGAGTTTTGGTGTTCAGCTTCCTTTTTCCATTCTTCAATTTTGACTCAATCTCTGTCCCTAACATACGAAGTAGATCTGCCCCCCTTAGTAAATTTCTCTGGAAACATCTTTGCATACACACTCAGAGATACATCTCCTAAATGGCTCCAAATCCTGTCGTGCTAACAGTGAAAAGTGTCCGTCACATGTAGAAGTTCGTTTCAGCAATGAAGCAGCTCAGCATCATGCTGCTGTATCTTAGCCTCCTGTGCAGGCTGCNAGCTCTCATGTTCATGTTCATGGAGTCTATGGTCTAGTGAAGGAGTCCCGGTGGAATAATAGCCAGCCAATGCAGAAGACCGAAATGGAAACTGTGCGCACCATGGGAGCTACAGTGAGAGCAGCACCAGACTGCTGTGTGGGTGGGAAGCTCCTAATCCTTTTGTGTCATTCCACCCATATCTGCCCATGTACAGGGAGACCTGCAGGGTCCATGTGATGTGAGAGATGTCACTCATCAACAAAGCCTGGGGCCTGCAGTTGGCTAAGTTATTAAAGCATCTACCGCAGAACTTCAGTGTTCTGATCTCTTCTAATTGCAGTGAAATAGAAGTTCCAGGACACCAGGAGAGCAGAGAGCAATTAGAGGATTAATTTTTGTCCTTATTCTTTTTGAACAAAGAATTCTACACTCTAAGCTCTGTCCGATCAGGGGCATTTCCTATTTTATGTTTCATTGTACTATAACCACCTAGGTCTAGTCTGACTTGAATAGAATTTGATGAGTATTTGCTGAATCAACAATAAATAATCTTGCTAGATAGAGAATTCTAAGCTGGCCGTGACCTAAAAAACAGTCATCCCGTTTTTGTTCTGTGCAGACACCTTTTGGAGTCTGTTGTCAGTCTGGCTTTACTTTTGAAGGTAACCTCTTTTTCCTTCAGTTTTTAAGATTTGTTTTGAAGAATTTATCCTGGCAAGGATGTTGGTGTTTTGTTTTGAAATCAGGACTTAGTTCTCTTTTTAGTTAAAAACTGCTTTTCCTTGGTCTCTATATTCAAACCATATTTTCTTCTCCATGTTTTCTTATTTGTTCTTCAGCATTTTTCCACTTTTTCTTCTTAATTGAATCCCAATTGTGTTTCATACCCTTGTCTCAATTTAATTTATGTTTGTGTCCATATTGGGAACTGGAATCCAGGGTGTTGTTTTTAACATGCTGCTTAATCTATTTCAGTATTCACTTCGAATGATGGTTTTCTAATTTTAAAGAGATACATATTAGAGATAATAAAATCTGGAAATCCATGTCCTAGTAAAATCATCACCTAGCATACTAGTCAGTGTATTTCTTCTTTCTCTCCCCATCTCCAGTAGGGGCTTACAGTGTGTAGTCCATGCTGGCCTGAAGGTTACTGTATTCCAAGCTGATCCTGAATCCGTAATCCTTCTGCCTTAGGCATCCAGATGCTGTGGTTCGTGGCATGCACCACGCCTAGCCATATCACCTTTCCATTGTCATTGTTCATACATTTTCAGTTCTTCCTATGATGATTTTAAAATGGGATTTATTTCCTGACTAGGAAAAATAAATAAAAATAAATTTGGTCTTTCCTTTTGCACTATTGGTCAAATACATCTTTAAAATTATAGATTGTTGGAATAGTTAAATTGTAAGTGAATGTGCAGGCTGACTATTTCAAATTATAGACAGCTTTCAAAGACAGACGTTCGAAGACATACCTGGTTGTACAGTCTCCATGAGGAGCAAAGACTTGAGAACATTTTGATGTTGATGCATTTATAGTAATTGTGGTTGTATTCACCCCATTTCCTTGGAAGAGAGAACTTGTGTCTAAGTTAGGTCTAGAGCGGCACCTGGTCCTCTCCTTACCAGCTCTATCTGTATGCTGTTGGGAAGACCTTGCCTGCCCCTCTTCAGTACATAGTATCCTAGGGCATGCCTATGTGTTAGAATGGCTTCTGAACATTTTCCATGTTATATGACCGGGTGAGTTGGAACAGCGAATAGTAGAGTATTGATGGAAAACACACTTTCAGTGGGCTTCTAGCAATCAGTTGTCTGTATCTAGAAGCAACTGGAAAATGAATGAATGAATGAATGAATGAATGCATTTTGATAAACTCAAAGAAAATATATACTGAACTTAACCAGCAGTAGGCTGGGTCCCTAAATGTCTGTGTTGTTCAAAAAAGTGAAATGTGACATATAAATCAGAATGTAATATGGTAGTGATTTAATATTTCATGGTTAAAATACCATAGTTTCGCAAATTTTATGAAAAAGTGGGACTTTGAACAGATTATGTAAATTTTTTCTTAAGACTTAGAAGGATCCTATGACTCTTTGCCTTTTTTTTTAATCACCCCTCCTTCTCCCCTTTTCTGCTTCCTCCGAACTGTCCCCTCTAGTGAAGCAAAGCAAGCACAGGTCCTCTGGGCCTTGGTGAAACGTCCCAGTTGTGAGGCCTCACATATCCAGTCTACACAACAGCCCCTGCCCTGCACACAGTCTAGTACATGCATTTTGTTATTTTCCTGTGTATCAACATTTGATTTTTTTTTCCCTCCCTGTTTCGTCTTCCTTTCTGGGCATTGAAGCTTCACGTACGGTTTGGGCGTTGCTGTAGTGTATGGTGAGAGAAGCGTCTGTGAGCACTTTGTGCTGGAAGTTGCCATATGGATTTGTTAGACAAAGTTTTCATCATAAGGAATAATTTTCAGGAAGGATTTATTTCAATCCTTGCTATATTTGACCTATGTTACTATGATATTTTGATGAGATGATTATAAATACTAAATGTTGGTGGTTGTGGGGCTCAGTTGGAACTGAGCATTAGCACTTCTGCTTTGAGCTTGGGAGAAGGAGGAGCCTAGAAGACAGCTGCTGTGCCACAGAGACATGTTATCCTTGGCCTCGGGAAGAGACATGTCATCGATGGTGTCAGAATTGACCTTTATCTTCCAGAGTGTTACCAATTGTGGCAAAAGGTTGGGTAAGGAGGGAAGGAAAAGAAATGTATTGAGCATTTACCCTATGTTAGATGCTCTAAGTTGGGATTAGCAAATGAAATCAGTTGTTATTTTAGCTAGTTCACAAACCACAAAGATATAACACAGTGGTATGACGACATGACTGTGTCCTGAGAGTGCTTGCACTATGTAACTGGGTCGAAGTGTTGATAGTTGTGTTTAGGGTGGGGAGGCAGGCATAGGGTAAAGATCTGTGAACTCTGCCTGGGGACGCCTCTGCTGATTTTTGTCTTTGGAGCACAGGGTTGTCTGCTGATGTTTGCACTGTAGAAATGTTCTCCTCTGAGCTCTCTTGTAGCTAGTCTTTAGTACTGATGATATTTGTCCCCGTAAGTTTTAGTTATTAAAATATGGAGTCCTGTAGCTCTAATGATAAACATTAAAAAGTAGACTTGCAGCAGTTGAACTACTATTTGTTTAATTCTAATCTATGTAACATATTTTAGAGTGGAAATGTGTTCTTTCAAAAAATACTGTCTTCTAGATTTTCAAATTGACAGCAAATTATTTGTCAGAGGTCAGATGAATAAAAAGCATAATAAAAATGTAAAATAAATAATCAAATATTTTTTCTGGCTTATCCCCAAAAGAATAGCAGTAAAATGATGGAAAGTTTTCTGTGCCAAACGCAGTTATCCCCACGGATGGCAGCTGCTAAGACTCTGTCCTGCCACACTGGGATGGAGAACCCTGAAGTTAGGCTTCAGTTCGCACGAGTTTCTTACGTCAGTGGTGCCGATGGCTAAGGTTTCCAGTCTTTCAAGATCACTGCATGCATCAGGTGTTGTGAAAGATGTCAAGTCTTATTCTTTTATTTTTAGCTTAATTTTAAGAAAAGTGCTTTAGATGTGAAAGTATCAAGTCTCCAGAGGGTTCCATAGAGAAGGATGTTTAAAGTCCGATATCCCTTCTCTTGGAATTAGGAACCTAGAGAGTAAGATTTGACATCTCTCACAACACCTGCCTAGCTTTTGATGATTACACATGACTTCCAAAAGGAAGCTGTGCTTTATAATTTCATATATGGCACCAATCATTTAATTGTGTGTGCATTTAAAAATTAGAAATGTATATACATGTAGACTCCAATAGCATTTATTTTTCAGTGTTAAGCACTCAGTGTCTTTGACTAGAGCTCAGTGTCAAACACAGCTCATCAAGCTTGGTGGCAATTCAATAATAATTATGACTACAGCTTGGGAGCAGTCGCTCATGAAAAGTCTCTGGCTGTGAGTGAATATAGGGCAAGAAGGTAGGCATTTTTAGGTCCTGTTTTCTAGCGAGAGGATAAATGTTTTGGAATGTGAACAGACATTATTTTGTATTCTAGGGGGTTAGGACTTTGGAATATAATTTTATTCTCCTGTATGTTTACTTGGAAAAAATTTTCATTCTAGGGACTTTATGGGTAGAGGTTGAAATCTGAGGCCAGTAGAGAACCTGTTCTGATTGGTTTGACAGTTTACTACAAGGTCAAGTAGACCTACATTGAAAAAGGGCAATTTTCTCTTGGGCATGCTTTGTTATCACACCTTGTCTTTCTATATCTTTGCTTTCTTCTTGGCACGGAAAGAAAGTAAAGATGCTTGTGAAGTGAAAAAAGGTCAAATATAAGGAAACTCATTAAAATGAAATAAATGACTATAAAAGAAGCTGATGACAAGAAGAATTCTATATGGGAGGTAAGTAAAAACAAGCAAGGAAAACCGTACACGAGGTCAAAAAGCAGAAAGGAGAGACAAAAAAAAACCCAAACAAACAAAAAAACCACAGAGCAAACAAATGGATCCCCTCCTCCCCCGGCCCCTCCTCNCTCTCTCTCTCTCTCTCTCTCTCTCTCTCTCTCTCTCTCTCTCCTTTCCCTCTCCCCCTCCCTCCCTTCCTCCCTTTCTCCCTTCTGCTGTGTGCTGCCTTCTGTTCTTCCTTTGCAATGGCAGTATTTTTTTTTTTAATTTTTGAGATTATAATTTACATACACTTTCCCTTTCCTCGCTTCCCTTCAAACCGTTTCATGTACCCCTTCCTTGCTCCCCCTCAAATACATGGTCTCTTTTCCCCCGCTAATTGTTATTGCATGCATATATGCATATGTTTATACATATGTATTGCTAAATATACCCTGATCAGTGCATGTAATGTTCCTTGTATGTAGGCTTTCAGGGCTGACCATTTGGCACCAGACAACCAACTGGTGTGCTCTTCCCCAGAGGAAGACCGCCTCTCCTGCTTACAGCATTTTTCAGGGAGGTTCCCCAGATTTTTCTCTGGAATGGCTCTTGTTATTGTCCTTGTTCAGCTCAGTTTAGACTGTTACATTGGTGATACGTTATGTGTGTAGCATCTGACATTCCAGGGAGACACAATCTCACAGCTTAACTTACTCTCTGATTCTCTGGTTCTTATAATAACCGTTCTGCTCCCTCTTCTTCAATGTTCCCCTAGCCTTAGGTACCAGAGTGTTTCCGTAGAGGTGTCCTTAGGGACAATCCACAGCTCATTTAGATTGATTGTGGTTTTCTGTTTCCATATGTTGCAAAGCTTTCCAGCACCTAGTTTAGCCAATAAATTCCTGTTCATTATAGATGACCATTGTTGGGTTTTCCATCAGAACATTACATGGCGCACTGAACAAGGGCTGCAGGTCCTCATTGCTGTGGGCAGCCCTCGGTGTCCGGTCTGAGCTGGTCTCCATGACTGCGCTCTCAGGAACAGGAAAACTCAGAGCCCTTTTTTACTAGCTGGTGAACATGAGTGTTCACCACTTCTCTGTTTTGCATTCCCTGATACAATCCTCCGTTGGACATATGGGGTTCCTTGGAACAGCTCAATCCTCTGGGAGCCAGGGAGGAGTTACATATTTTTTTCCTGTGGTGTTGGCTTATGGGAAATGTTAGGAAAGGGTTAAAAAGAAAATTAGCATTTGCTGGGCATAGCAAACATAGGTTTCTAGGTGTGTGTAAAATTTATCAAATGTGTTCTTTATTGTAGTGCTTATGCTTCTAACTGCTGTTAAGTGTTAAAAATTCATTTTTTACAGCGACAAAATTTTCTCTAGCATTCTAGAGCTTTCCATGCTCTAGCAGTAAAGTATAATCAACTTTTGCTAATATAGTTTTAGGATAATTAGAAATATCAAGTAAATTATTTGGGCTTTGTTACTATAGTATATGCCAGGTAGCTTTTAAATCCTCTGTGTTCATGAGATAAAGAAGCAAGCCATATTGGGATGCATTTTATTGACTGACATTTCCTTGTTGGAGTGAACAACAGAATGACCCTTTGTGTTTCCTGACACCTCCCCTTTTCTTTTTTGTCAAATCATTTCTCTAGTTTTTGTGTGGAAAAGGCTACACAAGCTCTCTACCTCACACAGGTTTGCATCCTCACAGAAGGACTTGTGGGTTCACTGTTTCTTGCTGAGAGAGCATGGGCTGAATTCAGTTCTTCTGCATTCTCATTCGTGCTGTGGCATGGTAGCAGTCCCTCAAGGAGAACAGAGTTCTCTGGGAAGGTGACTCGTGTTGGAAGGTACAGGAGATGTTCCAACTCCCATAACAGAAACCAGAAAAGAGTGAAGCCATTAAGAGCATGGCTGGGAGTGAGATGAATTTAAATTTCAGTTCTGTCTCAGCATTTCTGTACTGAGGTAATGAATCATTCCTTGAAGTAAGAAAAGAAGAGAAACTACATTTTCTTACCCACAGAACAGTAATTCTGCTATTAAAGGAATATATGAGTATATATGAGTAACTAATACACGCACATGCACACACACATCACACATACACACACATAGAATCTTTAAATTAAAAAATGTACCAAAGAAGAAATAACATATAGGTGGCTAGGACTGCAGGTTCATATTTATAATATACGGTCAATATTTCAAAACAGTTGCTGATTTGAACATGCTGAAGATAGGTACTATTGTGAACTTAGATGTTCTCTTTTCTAGCACTGTGTTCTTGTACTAAATCTGAATAAAACAAGTTGTCACCAATGGAAAATTTAAATATAATTTAGGCTCCACCAGTTTGGCAGGTGTGTAGACCAGCTCTAGGAAGTGATTCTCAGTAGCAAGGACTAATGTTATGTTTAATTCTTTTTTCCATTTCCTTGAATTTCCTAGACAATTCACAAAATACTCATGAAGGGTATATATTTTTCCTTGGCTTTTTAAGAGTAAACTTTCAGCATCAAGATTCTCAAAATGTGTTTCTTTTTAAATTTGTTTTTATTCTTTGGGATTTTCTTGGATTTCTCGTTAATGATCTGAATTGCTTGTGTTCATTGAATAATAGCTATGGTAATATAAGCCAGTGTTTAATAATTGCATTAGAATGTGCTGTTTCCATGCTTTTTTTCCTTTAATATGTCCACCACCATGCTAAATAGCCCGAATAGCTTTTCTTAGCCCATGCATAAGTGAAGAAAACTACACAAAGTGGGATGTGCGGCTTCTAAGGTTCCACTGGCCATGCACGAGGCTCTGAAAGCTCAACGATGCTAGGTTAGTGGTTATAGACTACTCTATTCTGTCTAAGTATTCCTTAACACGTAAGACTTTAAAAAAAATGGGTGAAAGCAAGCAATAACATAAATGGAACAGTTGCAGTATAGAACTTGATTGTTTCACTTCTGGCCTTTAATTAAGGTTGTTTCCAGAGTTCTGGAATGTAGCAGTGGTCTTTTAACAAGTTTATCACTAACTAGTATAATTAGCCTTATTAGGGAGTCCTCTATGCGGCAGAAGCAAGGATTGCCTTTCTGTATTAAGTCAGTTTATCTCGCTGAAGTCTAGAAGGTAGACACTGCTGACACATTTCGGGATTAAATTATTTGTGTCATGTGATTAAAATCAAAGGGAAAATAACATTCATTTATTCAACTAGTAAATTCCTGAAAACATTTTATTTTGTAGCTCTTGGTCATATGCCTTACTGATTTTGTAATTTTTATTTAACTATTTTGAAGTAGTTATAATTTAATGTAATATTTTATAAATAGAAGAATGGTATCTTTGTGCATTGTTTATTTTGCTTTTTCCTTTGGTGAGACACAAACTCTGTAAATTAACACATCGTCTTTATAATCTTGAATAAAAAGTAATGGTTCTCAAGTCTCCCATCTGAAAATCTGTGGGTAGTGGCAGAAGCACATTTGCTTTTGCAAATGCCCAGGTATGTACATTTTCAAACACTATGTGTTTAATATTCTGTGGGACTTATATAGGGTGACTTTTCATATCATGGAGATTATCATCATTTGCTAAATGACTTGCGAAAGGAAGGATCTATTAGAATTTTTTTCTATTAGTATTATCTTGTGGTATTTATTGGGCTGTCTTAGTAGACTTCTATGGGAATGCTAGGAATTTAAGCTTATTGCCTTGCTTAAGGGCGATACGTTATTGTTTGTGGAATTGTTTAGATGTATTCTATAATACCTAGATTCTGGAGTTTCTGGTACTTTGTCAGAAGATACATTGTAATTCAATAAAGTTAGTTATACAGTGAAAAAACGTAAGGATATTGGGTTTAAAGTCTAGGTAGTAGTTCACTTTGAATATGTCTCAAAGGCAGACCATGTATTTTAATCTCCACAAGTGATTAGCAAAGTAGAAGCTGAAAAACCCTAGTTCAGTTTAAAATGTCATTTGATGAAATCCACTTTACTTTGTAATGCCCATTATTTGCTAGGAAGTTACAGGAGGCAGACAAGCATTCCTTTTCATGAAATTTGATCAGGTATTTATGTGAGACTGTTTAAAGAAATACAAAAGAAAACAGAAAAAGGAAAGAAATATATGTTTGCTAAGAAAAACAAAAACAAAACCAAAAAGTGCCATGGCAACAGAAGCCAAGTCTTGTCTTACATTTGTAATTAGTTTTATTGGTAGATAATTAATAGCCGCAGTAATATAATAATGATGTTTCTGTATCTGAAAATGTAGCAGCAACCTGGTACAAGCCAAGAGATAGAGCACCAGGACAAGAGGAAGGCAAGTTACTGTTGACCGGGGGACCAAAATTCTGCTGAGGCTTTCACATCTGTTGTTTCCATGTAACCTAATTAATTGCATCTGATTTGCTGCCCCGAGAACTCTGAGGTGAGGCTGTGGCAGTACTTGAGTGTTTCTGTGAGAGTTGTAGCTCCCAACTCTTACTGGTTGTGCAACAGTCTTACTCATACCAGTCCATTTGCTTATTTTCTCAGTTGTGCAAAGTATATCATGACAGTGCTGAGTGCAAAGACAGCAAATGACACAGGCAAGTTTTATCAGCCCATAGAGACACTGCAGTCACTCTTTGCTTTTGTTCTTGTTTGGGGGTCATGATCAGTCTGGGAGTTGTCACAGCATGGGTGCTGATCTCTGTATTTAGCAAAGTTGTGTACTGGGAAAGTGCATCCCATAAAGGCAGAAGACATTATTCCATGGAGACCCGCATCTTTATATTTTAATCTGATTTTGTAATGCCTAAGAAATTGAACTAAATTTACATATTGAGAATGTCTGTTTTAACTCTCTAACATCCTTGTCTTTCTCTTTGCATAGGCACATAATACAGTAGTTAAAAATCAGTTGGTATTCTGTTTTTATAGGATTACAGTGCTTTTAAATAGAAATCAATATATTGAATGGTATTATGTAAATTATGATTATTTTCAAGTTTATTGTTATATAGATGCAACCAAATAACTCCTCAAGATTTAACAGATAGATACTTTTAATTCTTATATTTATGCAACTGTGAAGGCAGAATAGAGGAATTGAGAATGGTTTTCTGTTTCATGATAGAGGGATCTGAAAGTGCATAATAACATATTTTTAATCCTTGTAAATTTTTATCGATACAATAAAAAACTTAATATTTTTTCAGAAATTATCTTGTGAATATAATTGAGGTTCCTGCCTATATGCACAAAAGCAAACATGACCAGCAAAGAGTGGTAGACTGACCACAGATTTCACAGTGATGTGAAGCACCGATTGTAATATTGAGAAGATGCCACATGACAACAAGCCTGTCTATGAGAAAGACCAAGCTTGGTGGGAGGTTGTGTGCTGGCTCATCACTGACTACTTTTGCACTTTAACCCTTTCTTTCAAATCCCAATGACATGATAGTGAACACTTGAAAAGGAAAATGTCAAAAAATACTGGAAGAGACCAGACTATTTGGTGAAACTAGAATCCTAATAAATAGTATCACTATAAATACCAGAGACGGATTAGATATATCAGAGGGACTGTTCTAAGAGGTTTAGAACCATTCTTGTTGCAACTCTGAATAGATGGTTTAGGGGATCAGTAAGGATCAGGACTCACTAATTAATGGGATGCATTTGGAAGAGTGGAGTCATTCCCCTTAGGAATGGGAGGGAAGAGTTGGATGGTGCAGGATAGCTTCATCCAAGAGTAAAAGTGTTGAAGGATGTTAAGTATTTGGAAAGTCTCCATCTCTGGCTTGCTTATCTGCTCCCTCCTCATACCATTACGGTGAAGTTTGCCAGTCACTTCCAGCTCATGTTTTACTCCAGTCCCCTTTCTTCAGAAATAGTTAGCCCCATAACTACAGTGGATATTTTATTTTTCATATTCATTCATACTCATGCACACATGCTCTTTGGATTGGGTGGATCTCCCTCGTTTTCACCAGAAACAAGAATATTAAGTCAATATCAAGAGAGATTTGAAGAAAACTAAACACTACCAAACAGAAGGCTCATGTTGAATAAACATTTGATCTTAGAAGAAAACCCCAAAATTTAGAAATAGGCTAGCCCCCGTAAGTTTTTTTTTTATAGTGATAGCAATTATTAAACAAAATAAAATAGTTACAGAAGTAAAAGATGTTCTTAGAAATAAAAATGATTTATTTAAAAATGCCATAACACAGAGGTAGAAAGATAAAGCTAAGACTTTTGTCAGAAAAGTAGAACAGAAGGTAAAGCTGTGAAATACTGAGAGAGATGAAGACATGAGGTGGAATATACTGAAGAACTGAAGTTTAGGAAAACGAAAATAAGATGGGAGGGAAATAGTAAATAGACAATTGGGTATTTATATTGGGTATTTTTTTTAAATGAAGAAAACCAAAGGCTTACTTGTCATATTCAGGTCGAGTTTTAGAACTGTAAGATACAGGAGACTTTCTGGAAGCATCTAGAGAAATTTTAGATGTAATCAAATTAGCAAGTCCTGAAAAACAATGTTGGGATGTCTTTAGTTCTGAAGAAAGATGGTTTCTAACCTGGAATTCTATGAGCAGGGAAACTGTGATGCTTAATGTGGGTAAAAGAGGAGAGTTTGAGTCATTGGAGTTCACTCTTCATCTAGTCTCTCTTGGTAGAAAAAAAGCAAAACCAAAAAACTCACTTGAGAATCCGGCAAAAATGGGAAGACCTGTAACTCACCAGGAGAGAGAGAAAACTGGATCTTAGAAACTGGAAACCTCCCCACCCCATGCAACAGCACGATCAGCTAACAGCTGTGTACCAGATCTTGAAACAGACTGCTCCAAGTTCAGTAAGAATCGAGACGCCAGGGTTCAGTGTCTGTTTCTTGATTGAAAGTCCATGATTCAGGATGGAGAAATGCAATGGCGTAATGAAAAACACGTTTATGGAAACAATAACAGAAAAGCAAAATCTCCAGAGAATCAACGAGCTTTGTAGGAAGGTAATGGTCCAAGTATGAAAGTTTGTGATTGATTTTGAATGCCTGCTGGGCAGCTGCTTTGCCTTTGTCTCACTGTGACTGCTTGCTGCATCTAATGTGCAGGTATATTAGTTTATTGATTCTCAATTTTATATACTGAATTGATGTGGGACTCCCCTCTGTATGCTACGAATATGTTTTATTACCATTGGTTAATGAAGAAGCTGCTTTTGCCTAGGGCAGGGCAGAATAAATCCAGGTCGGAAATCCAAACAGAGGTAGAGAGAGTAGGTGGAACAAGGGAGTCATCATGTATCTGACAAAGGAGAAAGGTGCTGGAATCTTACAGGTAGGCCACAGCCTTGTGGTGATACATAGAATAATAAAAATGGGTTAATTTAAGATGTAAAAGCTAGCTAGAAATACGCCCAAGCCACCAGCCAAACAGTGTTATAATTATAATTTCTGTGTAATTATTTGGGTATGGGTAGATGGGAACTAAATTGCAGTCACCATTTACAAAATGGCACCCAATGTTCGGCAGCGTACATCCACATAAAGTCTAAGAAAGCTTAATAAAAAAAAGGCTTCTAGACCCATAAAAATGGTAGATAATTGGAGCTTCTTGGTAGCCACAATTTTTTTTCTCAGCTAAATCAGCATATATGTATTTTAAAGGTATCTTGGCTTCAAAATTTGAGTCAAAGGATATGTTATTTGGAAAGTTTCTGCAGAGGATGAGATCCTGTGGATTCCTTATAGGCTAATTTGGTTTGACGGAACACGATCCCCTGAAAGGTCTCCATGAACCCTAGAATTACTTCACCCAACAAACAGCAGGAAGCAGTTTGGAGAAAATTGTGCCCGGATTCCCAAAATGATTGTTTATAAATGTTTGTTTTCATTTAAAGGGGGATATGATATAGAAATGAATATTTTACATTGGTATGGACTTTGGTGTATTGATACAAATGTAAGGTCAGTTTTGTTATATGTGTATTTATACTATTGTTTAAGGTATTATTTTTATACCGCTCCTTTAAAATGTAATATATAATTATTGATTATTATATTATATATTCTAATTATTAATGTATAATTAATATTGTAATGTATAATATTAAGAAATACAAGTTAATAAATAGCCATTTATAATAGTCAAACTTACAGTCATGTTAGTTAGGTTTTCTAGATATACAGAGATCCATTTCAGTTAGATAGATAATCTTCAACACTTCAAAGACCTACAGATTTTAAGAACTTTTCACAACAGTGAGACCTGTCTACTCCTGGCCCACCAATTACTTCAGAGAGGTTGATGGGCACTGAAGAAACCTGTTATGGAATTTGTTTTCAATGTGACAAGGCTAGCCATTTGGGCAAGAAACATTTCTTGCCTGGACTACTTGATGGTATGCTGTATGAACTGGACATGCAGGACCAAGAAAGTGACTGCTGAACTTTCCAAAAGATGGGATGGCCCTTCAAGTTTCCTGCTTCACAGAGGAAACTTCTAGATATTCTGTAGGACACAGAGAAAGTGACTGACAAACTGTCACTATAGGTGAAACAGCCTTTCAAATTTCCTGCTTTATGGAAAAGTTTTCCAGTTACTATGTACTTGTAGGCTGAAGATGGATGCCCCAACATTACAAAAGATCTTTGGGTGACTCTCCAGGCAGCAAGATGTCTCTGTCATTTCTAGAACTTTGGAATGTACTTCCTGTGTACTTAGGTAATAGTATATTCTTCTGGGGACTTTGATGGAGTTGAAGACAGATACTTATAGTTTTATTTTTCCTTAGTTATGATAAAAGATAGTTATGAAGCTTTAGACTCACAAAGAAATATTATAACTGTAATTCTTGCTTGATACCTGTTTTGTTATATGTAATTTTACTAGTTAAAGCTAAAACCTTTTTATTTAGACAGAAAGGGGGAGATGATATGGGACTCACCTCTGTATGCTGTGAGTATGTTTTATTACCATTGGCTAATTCAAGAAGCCACTTTGGCCTATGTAGGGCAGAATAAAACCAGGTGGGAAATCCAAACAGAGATATAGAATCAGCTGGAATCAGGGAGACAGGATGTAGCTACCGAAGGAGAAAGATGCTGTAACCTTACCAGTAGGTCACACACACCCTTGTGGTGATACGTAGAATTAAAGAAATGGGTTAATTTAAGGTGTAAGAGCTAGCTAGAAATACACCTAAGCCATGAGCTAAACAGTGTTGTAATTAATATAGTTTCTCTGTGTTTATTGAATCTTGGAGGCCAGAAACAAAAGAGCAGTTGCCACTTGCCCTTAGTATTTTAAATAAAAGTTTGAATAGTCATTTTTTCCATCATTTATTGGATGAAACTTAATTATATAACTTCAGAACAAGCTGTAAGTACAAAAAAGCCATCACTATATATAAATTTTTAATGGCTTTATACTTAAATACATATATGGCTATATTCTTATAAATGTGTTTGTGTATATATATGTATGAATATATATTTATCAGACATTTAGTAGACAATATCTGGGAAATAGGGTTGGTAAAGTGGCTCAGTTGGTGAAGGCACTTGCAGATAACCCTACTGACCTGAGTTTGTTCCTTAGAATCCACATGTTCATAGGAGAGAGTTTTTTCCCCAAACCTTATCCTCTGAACTCTTCATATGTGTGGAAGTACAAATACACACACACACACACACACATACACACACACACACACACACACTCACACACACGAAGTAACAAATTTAAAAATAGAGCTGGGAAATACCAGAAAAGAGACAGTGAGATGGAAACACTTTTCAAATTCTCTCATACATTGCACCCTGACTCCAGTTTCCTCTCCCTCCACTCCTCTCAGTTTCTCCCCACACTCCCTCCTCCCCCTAAATATACTTTTCTTTGTTTCCCTCCTGAAAAGAGCAGGGATGTTATCCTAGGAATATTAATGAAAGCATTTTAAGTTGTATTAATGTCATTTTATATACAAGAGAGTCAATATATGACTGAAGTTAATAGATTGTGGAATATGAGTTGGGAGTGCTGGAGAGATGGCTCAGCGGCATTTTGAGCCTTTGCTGCTCTTGAAGAGGCTAAGTTAGATTTCCAGCACCTATGTCAGGTGTCTCAAAGTAGCTGCTCAGGATTCTGTGGGCACCTGGGCTCATACGCACCACTGCCTATAATTGAAAATGAAAAAGTCCTTTAGGAAAGAGAACAGAGATTGAGCATGGTGGTGCATGCCTATAATCATAGCACTAGGGGGTTGAGACAGGAGGATAACCAGTATCAAGGCAGCCTGAGGTCTATGGTTTATTGCTTTTCTACTTCCTGCCTACGGCTGTCTCTTTAAAGTAAGTTTTTGTACTTCTGCCTTCACATTTTACCTGCTACTCTCGAGGTCTGCAAATTGTACAATGATTTAAATGTAATTCTACTGGAATGATTTTTCAAAAGATATTTTATATTTAGTTGACTTTAAATTTAGAAATACTTTTGACTAGAATATTTTTTGATTATTTTTCTGGGAATATTGTTTAATAGGAAAAGTTTATTTTTATTTTCAGATGTTTTATATGTAGTGTAAAGTTTTGTTCACATAGCATTTTCAGTTGTTTACAAGAAAGTGGAAAGTAGAGCTTATCACATTTAAAGTCATGAAATTCTTGAGCCTCAAATTGAGAAGATTTCAGGGAAAGTTATGGTGTAGTCTTAAAAGTTTGTCAGCTTTAAATTTATTGGTGTAGAGTTTGACATTTGAAAATTTTTATGTCATTTATTTATATTTGTGTGTATATGTGAGCATATGTACATATACTGCCAGTGTGTGCATATGGAGATCGAAAACAACTTGCAGGCATGAATTGTATCTTTCTACTATGTGGTCCCAGGAGTTGACCTTTGGTCATCAGATGTGACAGCATTTACCCATTGAGCTACCTCATCAGCCTGAGTTTTGTTTTGTTAAACATACTAATCAACAAAGCCAAAGTAACAATATATATTGTGTTAATATAGATTGAAGATTTTAGTTTTCTTGGAGGGAGAGATAAGCAAATCTCAGTGAGTTCAAGGCTAGCCTGTCTACAAAGTGAGTTCCAGGACAGCCATGACTGTTATACAGAGAAAACCTGTCTTGAAAAACAAAACAAAACAAAACAAAATAAATAAAAATAAAAAAAGATTTTAGTTCTCTTACCATTTAAATCTATGGATGAAAAAGAGAATTTAATTTCCTTTCCAGTTGTTACTCTTAAAGAAATAACTGTTCATTCTGTTATATTGTTTTCACTACCCTCTAGTCAATGATATATATGCCATATATATATATGTTTATGTATGGCATAAATGCATACTTCGTCATAGTATGGAATATAAAATTCTATTTTTTTCTATACTTGGAATTGACTGAATTCATTTGGATGATTGTTGCCCTTTACTGTTCATTATGCTTGAAATAACAAAACAGTGACATTGGACACCTCCCTTCTCTAACATGTGGCTTCAATTTGCATTTTAATCAGAGTATGGAAGTCGTTACTCTGACATTTGAAACTGAGGTAGTCATAAAAGTTATCACTCACAAGACAGCAGACACAGTTTATTTTGTGTTTACTACTGGGTGGCCCTCTTGAAACTTTCCTGAACCTAATTGAATCCAGATATTAGAAAATTAAATTAATTATTTAAATATAATTAAATTATTAAATTTAAATACCCAAATTATTTATTTAGGATATGTTTAGTTGAATTGTCTTTAACAGGATCGATACAGACTGTTTAAGATTACAAAGCATGATGACATGCGTGTTCAGACATTAACTTGACAGTATTTCCAGTAGATTTCTGATTATTTTCTGCCTAATTTGTGCACAATAAAAGAAATCATTAGTTTTATTCTTTCCATTATGCCTAGTTTTCTCATAACTAAAGAGTAATGTAATACAATTTATTTCACAGAGCCATCAGACTATTATATATTTTCTTTGTCTTTTGCTATGTTTTTTTTGCCAAATCTTGATTTATTTCAAAACTTTAAGCTATCTCGCATGATAAAAGTCTCTAGTTCCTTGTTCGTTCATTTACTTTTTTAAGTCAGCAACTGCTTTGCCATATTTCCTTGGACTCCAGCATATCTCCTAGGCAACTGATCGTTTTTGCCCTTGGCATTTAAGCTTGGGTCCAGGAATATTGGGGCTTTGTTTTTAGGTCAAGATGTCTTGTTTTGCCCTCTGTGTAAGTCATGTGATCTTCATGGCTGAATTCTAGTAAAACTTTGTTTATTGACACAGAAATTTTATAATTTTTTCATGTAAAGAGAAATAGTTTCCTTTTTTTTGATTACTAGAAGTATTTGTGTTACCATCCAGGGCTGCCATAACAAATATCCACCCAAACTAAGTGACTTGAAACAACATTTATTCTTTCTTGGTTCTGGAGTCTCAAAGCAGTATGCTACAGGATCTTGCTACCTACCTCTGAAGTCTTAGTGTTGGGTTCCTTCCTGTACTCTGCAGGTTTCATCCAATAAAACCTGTTCCTTGCTGTTCCTTGGCTTGTCACTGTACTGTTCTAGATCTCTGCCTCTGTCATTACACTGTCTTCTGTTCTGTGTCTATTTGATTTTGTAAATGAATTCCTTTTCCTGTCTCACATAAAGATACTGACAAGTCATTAGATTTAGTGCCCATTTCAATACAGTGCAACTTTATTAGCTTTTATACCTGCAGAGATCCTGTTTCCAATAGGTTCTCATTCACATCTTTCATTGGGACAGTAGGCAATCCAATAGCCAACTTAAAAAAATATAAAACCGTTCCTAGAGTGTGTGCCTTGCAGAATATATAATGGGGCAGACTTGGACGTTTATTTTATGACTTCTGCCTGTGTTGACATTCATTTATTCTTTCATTAAACACATGTTCTTATTTGGAAACAGGGTGTGAATTAACATTTATTGAGCCCCTATTGATGTTTTGTGTTTTTAACTTCTTTGATTGTAGGAGGAGAGATCCACTTGTTCCTAGCCACTTATCCCCAAAATAATCACACAGAAACTGTATTAATTAAATCATTGCTTGGCCCATTAGCTCCAACTTCCTATTGGCTAACTTTTATATCTCAATTTAACCCATTTCTATTAATTTGTGTATCACCACAAGGCTATGGCTCGCCCGGAAAAGTTCCGGTTTCTAGCTCTGGCTGGGCTACATGGCTTCTCTCTAATTCTGCCTTCCTCCTCCCATGCTATAGGCCAAGCCAGTTTCTTTATTCATTAACTAATAAAAGCAACTCCTAGACAGAAGGACTTCCCACACCATTCCATATTGTTGAATGTTCAAGTGACAACTCACGAAATAGAATATTACTGAATTTAATCACTCAGACTCACATTGCGTAGCTAGCAGATAGTGTATTTAAGGCTTGAGTCCATTCCTGAAACCAAATGACAGTAGAGTTTTTCTCTTTTGTCCTCTATGTATAGTTTCTTTCTGTAGCATTTGAAGTAGGCTGGTGTCCTAGTTACATTATGAAGCTCTAATTTCATTTCTGTTTCAGTGATAAAACCTCCCAACCCAAGCAAGTTTGGAGAGGAAAGGATTTACTTGGTTTACAATATTAGGTCACAGTTCTTTGCTGAGGTAGAGTCAAGGCAGATCTTCACATCCATGATTTAAAGCAGAGAGAAGCAAATGCCTGTGCTGTGGACTTGCTGCTGTTTCTAGCCTTCTCTTGTTTTTGTAGAGAAAGACCCTTTGCCTAGGAAATGGTGTCACCCAACATGGGCTGAGTCTTTCTGTACCAGCTTACAATCAAG
>LOEQ01003104.1:25066-37436 GCA_001685075.1 Bramus lutescens | reverse complement strand
CAGAACCTGGAAACAACCTAAATGCCCCTTGACTGAAGAATGAATAAGGAAAATATGGTTCATTTACACAATGGAGTACTACACATCAGAAAAAATTAATGACATCTTGAAATTTGCAGGCAAATGGATAGAGCTCGAAAACATAGTGAATGAGGTAACCCAGACACAGAAAGACAATTATCACATGTACTCACTCATAAGTGGTTTTTAAACACGAAGCAAAGAAAACCAGCCCACAAATCACAATCTCAGAGAACCTAGACAACACATGGATCTAATCTACATGGGAAATAGAAAATGGGATCTCCTGAGTAAATTGGGAGCATGGGGACCTTGGGAGAGGGTTGAAGGGGAGGGGAGAGGCAGGGAAGGGAGCAGAGAAAAATGTAGAGCTCAATAACAATAAGAAAAAAGAGTTTTAAAAAATCAAAACAAAATAATAAAGAAACTAACAGCTGATATTTTTGGTTGTACCTAGCTTTTAATGTCTGAGCCATCTCTCCAGCCCAGAGACTAACAAATTGATAACTAATGTTTAATTCACTTTCTACTACAGTAGCACCAAGGTAAGCCAAAGGGTAAAGAACAGTCCCAACTCCAGGCATGGTAGTGCATTGCCTATCATCCAGTACTTGGGAGGTGAAGGGACGATTACAGTTCAAGGTCTGCCTCCCTTCTGCCCCATTCAAAAAAAAATCTCAAAATACTTCTGGTTCTCTGCATTTTGGATAAGAGATGTTCATCCTTAGTCCATTTTCTTTTCNTACAAATCACGTCCACAGTCAGGAGCAGCAAAAGCTGCTGTCCTCTGGTGTAGGATGAAGTAGTTGGAATTCCTCAGTCCTTGTTAAAGGTTGCTTTTAGCAGGCCTCATACTCCTTAGTCCTTGACAGGAACCAGTGCTAAATCTCCTTGGTGTGAAACTTCTATGACCCTTGGCCCTAAGGGAGTAATGGTTCTCTGGAACTCTTCCAGTGACCAAGTGCTGTAATTTTTCTTTTCTGGCTCTATGTAGATTTGTAACCCACTGCTAAGCTTTCTGTCCTGTCTGTTTCCACCATTTCCCCTGTTCCTGACCCAGTGTTTCCTTGATTTTCCTGCCCCTTCTTCAGCTGTCTTCAGAGTCATCTAGAATTCACCAAGGCTTGGGATAACAAAAAATGCAGTATAAATTGTTTTTGACAGCCTGAGGCTACACCCGGAGGATCAGCAGCAATCAGCTATTCTCACTGCATAGTTTCCTGAAGCCATCCATGGAATGCTAAAAGCAACCTGTGTGGTTCTGGCCTTCCATAGTCCAGCTAGCTGTTTGATTGACAGGTGTTTTGCTTAGAGGCAGGTAGGATAGCAAGAGAGAGTCCAACAATTGCCAGTTAGGAAATCAGATTGTCCCATCTTACATCTTTACATATTTGCAAGAAAATAAATGTAAAAAAGAATTATTATAATAAGAATTTAAAGAGTTTATTAACACTTATTTTAACAGTACTTTAATAGTGTTTAAAATTTGCCCAGAGCCCCTGGCACAGGGACAGGTAGGCCCCTTTTTTCTGTCTCACAACTATTACTTTTGTAATTTTGAGAGACCCATTAAGAACATCTAATAATGGTGGGGTTGAGAGTTCTTCAAGTAATTCAGCCTACAGAAAAAATGATAAAAGCTCAAGTATTAGAAACAATTGGAAAACTAGTCAAAGACCCATAGGGACTTACCCCTTCCAAAATAGCTCCTGACTCTTCTTTTTGGTCAGTTATTCATGACAAATTACTAAATGGAATTATTTGTAGTAATTTACATAAGATAATGTTTAAATTTAACTATTAAACTATAAAACATTAAAAAGAAAAATTTGAAAACATATAACTCAAGATTTAAATAATGTGTGGACATTATTGTTAAACTTTTCTGTTGTTATTTTTGTTCATCTCTTACTGTGCCTAATTTAGAAATTGTACATTTCCATAAAATTTATGAAAACATTTTATGTCTTTATTATATGGCATGACGCTATGTAATTTCAGCTCTTCTCTGGGGACTTAGGACATATCCCACCAATGGATGGAGACTGCCCTGTGGACCAGAAGAAACAATAGAATTTCATGGATAAAGAAAATCCCCAGAGATCACTACTGCCTTTGTTCACTATGCATTTCTATAAATGTTTTTGACACACTCACATGCACACACAGGCACACATACAGTTTTGAACTTAGAATTTATTACATCTAGGTTTTTTGAGACTTGGGTTACTTATCTAACATTGGTCTTATGCATTCTTTCCTGCTAATGTTTTTAAACAGGAGTTTGTAGGTACCCACCCCACACACTCACATAGGAAATGTTAAAGAATGCTTAATGTTAATCATCTTAGGCGGAATGAAAGCCCTAGGAGACATTTTTGAGGTGTTTGTTATGAGATAATTCTATCCCAGCCTTTCCCCTCCCACACTTGTTAGCACTTGCTTAGGTGTAAGTCATTCAAAACCCTTCAGGAGAGGTCAGAAAAGTCACACTCTCCAGTGCTTTCCAGTAGAAACAAGGGTGGCAGAGTCCTGAAGATGGGGGTGAGGAGAGGTGGGGGGTGGGAAGAGGTGGTAAATCAGACCAGGGAAAGAGAAGGACTACTGCCTTCAAATCATCTCTCCCTAGATAGCTCCCCCTTCATCTGTGGTCTGAGACATAAAAGTAATTTGATCTGGTTTTAAGAAACCAGTGTTTACTTTATCTTAAGTGATTGCTTCTACATCCGCCTTTCCCTGTTTCCTCTCTGAAAGTCACCTTACTGAACTGGGTCTGACTTTAACCCAAACTGGAAGGCGTATGGCACACTGTGTCATGCCTGTCACTGAGAGGAGGACAAAGCAAGCATGTCAGTGGTGACCACTTTGCAAGTGGATCTTTCAGCTAGTTTGATGTGCCGCGGTAAAATCTATCGGCGCACTTATTGATGTATACTTTGGAGTAGGTGAGTAAGTCAGATTGTGCTGCATTTTCAAAACTTAGCAGATTGTCCTAAAAATATTTGAATTTTTTTAAATTTTCCGTGACCACGCTTGGCCTCCCAGCTCTATGCGTGTGTTGGCTTGTGCATAGAAACCCTAAGGATTTAAACAGTGTCAGGAAAAAAAAAGTTTTTGTTTACAGTTTTCATTCTATATTTTACCGGTTAAGTCCAATTGAGGGTCTTACCCATTTCCCCATATACCCCTGCGTAGACTTGCTTTGCCTTGACCACTTCTAAACTGTCTGCCTTTTTATTGTTGTAATTCTAGATTTATGACAAGAGGCATGTTTTCCAGTCTTTGCTAGACTTTATTCCTCTGACCACCTCTTTCATCTCCTTGTTTTTCCTTTGTATGTATTACATGCTGTCCCTCCTGTTTTAAAGTCCGTTTTTTGGTCATTCTCACAAGATTATTCTATTAATTCAGAGAGGAAAGAGAAGCACGTGGATTGGATAAAGCAGAGTCCTGGGGGAGGAGGAGGATGGGAGCATTGTTTATAGCTGTAGTATGCTGTGTATACTTGTAACCCCATTCTCTGCAGGTTCATTCTTGCCTTTTCTCCTTTCCTGTCCCTCTGTTCTTCCTTCCTTTATGGCTACCAGTTCCTACCTGACCACTAAAATCTCAAGATGTGTATCTTAAACAATACTGTGGCCATTCCCCCCTCTTTCTCATCTATGACTTTCTAGCTCTACCTCAGTGTCTTTCCTTTTTGGTCAAACATTTTATCACAGATAGCATTCCACAGTTTTGTTCCCATGCACAGCAAGGAAGTTAAATTGTGAAATAATCGTCATTGCTTTGAAAATTTCTCACTTACGATAAGGTCACTTTTTTGAGAGTTAAATGTTTGCACAGGATTTAAATAAATAGTAAGCTGCGTCTTTCTTGCAGGGACACCTACGGGCAGGTTTTCATTAGCTCATATACTTTGCTATCTTTATCATTGTTTTGGCTTTTTGAGACTCTTGACTCAGCCTTCTGAGCGTTGACATTGTAGATATTCACTATCATGCACATGTTTGCTTTTTTTGATTCAGTTGTGAATACTATGGGCTTTGCACTAATAAAGGATAGGAATTGGTTAAGATGTTCACATCATAGTAAAACACAAATCGTGCTTAAAATAGTATTTAATGTTTACGATATTCTATTCAGACTTACTTTGTAACTATTTCTAACTGAGCCAGTCTACAGTTTTTCTCCCCTTACCTCTAGTTAGAAACTTTTATATGAGACTTAGGCTTTTTCTGTAAAATAAATTTATTGGAATTTTGTAGGGACTGAATCTCTAGACCACTTTGAATAGTATTAATGCATTAATGCTAAGTCTTCCAAACCTGGAAACAGGAGATGGTTTTGTATTTATTTGTGTCTTAAATTTTCTTCCAGCAATGTTTTTTTTTGTTTATAGTGAATACTTTGTTTTTCTTTGTAAATGAAATTGTTTTCTTAATGTTCTTTTATGAATTTTGCTAGCTTGTAGACATCAGTGACTGGGGTTTATCTCTGACGATCAGTATACTTCCCCTTTGTATTTTATAGCAGATAATTGGTTTGAACGAATTCATTGGAAAATGACATTCAGAATAACCAGCAACCTCTAAATTGAAAGCAAATGTTGAATTTTGCTAATGAACATATTTGAAATGCTGGCCCAGAAGGACCCAGCATGTCAATAGCTTTTAGATACCCTTCCCATGAGCTCTTTAAAGTTACAAGCATTAGAAGCCTGAAAACTGCATTCTGGGGATCATTTGAAACTCGTCATTCTTTTGGTGTCTTAAACTTTTTCTTGAAGGTATTAGGTGTGTGGTAGTGTTGGCATTTTACAGTGTTGGGTGAGATATACAGTTGTGTATACATCATCAATTTAGTTATTTATAATTTTTTTGTGTATCCACAGGCCACAGAAACACTATTTAGAATGGGTGTTGCAAGAGGAACCATCACAACATTAAGAAACGGAGAAGTAAGATGAGAATCTTGACATAGTTGTTGCTTGTTAATTAATGGTTTGCAGTGTCTGCAGCATCTACTATGATAATATTGTGATGCTTTGTGTAACAGGGCAATACTTGATGGACATAACATTGACTGCACTTGGTGTGCACCCCCATTGACAGCTATACTTATTGGGACCAGAGCTGAGGTTGGGAATGAGTCATTGAGTCATTTAATCTCTGGTTCCTAACTTCTTTGACTTCAAGAGAAGACGACAGCTCTTCAGTAATAACTCGCACATAGACATTTCAGTGAAAAAATCCTTTGGCATTTATGCTGCCTTTTTATTTCCTAGGATAAAGTTGAAAGTATTTAATCTTTTTTCACTGGCAGAGAGAAAGTGGGAAGGGAGAAGCCTGTTTGTTTCATCTTATTGAGTTATCTCAGTTAGCTTGTAGGATATTAAGTTTTGATGTTCCTAAATATCCTTGTCATATAAAAATATTTTGTCACCTGGAATAAATTTCCACTCAAAAATCATTAGCAGCCTAATGGCTACCTTGTCTTTATCTTAATTTCCTTCCTTGCTTAGACATGTTTAGGTTGCAGGTAAATGAAATATTTTGTTGCTATGATTTTTTGTGTTCTACTGGTAAACGCTTCATAATGATGAAATACAGTGTTTCCTATTGTGGAATTAAGTCCTTTGTTATTTGATTTAACACTTGTAATTGACTAACCTCAGTTTTTAACAATTGAATTGTCTGACAGAGTTAGTTGATGTTGTATACCTATATGATTATAATTTGGATTGGCTTGTATATTTACTGATTAGGCACAACTATGACACCATTTAAAAAGCTATGTATTTCTAAATATTTAATTTGCAATTTACAAATCACTGTATCAATTTATCCCCCATATCCACAATAAATTGATGTAGTGCTGTTTTGATAAAGGAAAATTTATCTGCCTAGAAAGCCTGACCCTGTAATTCAGATTTTATTAATTGCTGTATACTTATTCAACTTTTGCACTTTATTTCCTGTTTTATCAGAAGGGTAAGGTTTTGTGAGCAATCATTTGAGAGTGTCAGTGCATATTGGCTACATGGCCTTACTGAAGGGGCAGGAACTGATTTGCTTCATTTCCAGCTGTTCTTCCCTTCGTACTGGGAGCACTGCGCGTGACCAACCTGGATTAGCATTGGACCAAGTGCTGAAGCACTCTGGCCTTCTGTTCTTAAAGCCAGTAAGATCCACTTTGTTTCTTATATGTAGGAGCTCTGATAATGAAGTGTGTCTTTTAATGTATGAAAGACCTTTTGAGCAGAGGAATGCTACTATGTTTCCAGAGGTCCATGGTAACCCTATATGGGAGAGATTATATCGGTGATATTACAGATACATGGAGGCTTAGTGAAGTTAGGTGTTTTGCCTCGGAATAAATAGCAAGGAAGAAGGAGAGCTTGTATTGGAACCAGTCTCTAAAACCCATTCTTTGCCCCATATAATTTGCTTTGTGCATACAAGAGCTTATAATCACTAGTGGTCCTATTTGAATATCAAAAATTGTATTATTTCTAAAACTTTTTAAAATTTATTCTAAATCATTACTTTTTCTATGTATAGAAAAAGATATGGATTAACGTAAATAGAAAATAATGTATTTACTCCTTCCAAATGTGTTAGCTCATTGAATTATCCATCTGTGGTGAATTTGTAAAGTCTGTAGTAGCTTCTTGATTTAATTTTATAACTTATAAATTGGATCATTTTTCTGAGCAGCCTTTTAACAATGTGCTTGTCTATTTGAATGGTGGAGTTTGTTCACATTAGTAAGTAGTTATGAGCTCAAAAATGAAACTTTTGGTAATTCTTCCTGTATTCTGCCATTTTGTTGTGTTTGTTAGATGAAAAGCATACTCTGTTAAAGATGGTTACATTCTTAGATTTATATATTTAAAAAATACCTATTTTTTATAATGAGATAAAATAAAGCAGGGATTGGTATTTTATGATTATTTTTAAAATCTTTAAAGCTTTATGAATTTATTGTGTGTGTCTGGGTGCAGTATGCTGCAGCAAACATGTGTGCATGGAATATGTGAATGACAGAGACCAACTTTGTGGAGTTTGTTCTTTCTAGGGACTGAACTCAAGGGATCAGGCTTGCACAGGAAGTGCCTTTACCTGCTGAACCATCTGATCAGCCTTCATGGGATTATTGTTAAAGTTCTGAAAGGACACATTTAAATGACTGGCTACCACACAGAGTTTGAATTTCAAATTCTCATTTCAGTTTAATGCTTCGTCTCTATTGGTCAGCTGGTACCATATATTCAGTCCTTAATTAAATGATAAGGACCTCTGAGCATACAGTGGGCACAAGCAAAGTGACTGTCTATAACCATGCTGAATTGATTAATCTATTGTGGCTCTATTAATTTTTACACTGTTTAAATTTCCAAAATATCAGCTATTTATGTTCACTCAATTAAAAACGTTCACTTTTAAATATTTTTTGGCATACATTTGGAATATTGGAATATTTCATGAAGAGAAAGAATTATTTCCCCTTTCATTTAGGAGGCATTTATTGAGCACTCCGTATGCCTGACATTGTTTTAGGTACCTGACATATGCCAGTGACCAAAGTTGGGCGGTAGCCCTGCACTTGGGGGACGGTAGCCCTGCACTTGGGGGACGGTAGCCCTGCACTTGGGGGTTGGTAGCCCTGCACTTGGGGGACAGTAACCCTGTACTTGGAGGGTATGTGTGCTAACCTAGCAATAACTTCTTAGGGAGGAACATTCAGGCATGCAAAGTGATTAGAAGGAACCTGTTACAAATTTCAGAATCAGATGTAAGCACGTGTGTGGTTTGCAAGTACACGTAATCTAAATCACAGTGGGGTTCATTTAGTGATATGCCAAGGAGAGGCATCTTAAACTGTGCCCCTATGCAGTTGCTTGAGCAGTCATGAAGGTAAGAGAGACAAGATGAAAAGAGGCAGGATGGAGAGCCACTGGGGCCACATAACTTTAAATGGAGAATCCAGAGAGAATATGAGAGGGGGATGAATGTTTGCTGAAGTAACAGTTGTTGAGGGTTTATCTATAGTCTAGGTACATTATTGCTAATCTCTTTTATACACCAAAACAACGTTATTGGGAAAAGTGTGAAGACACAGATGCACTAACATGGATGTATTCAGGAACCAATATTGTTAAAATGACTATAATATCCATGCTACCCAAAGCATTCCACAGATTTAATGAATTACCCGTATACCAATAATGTTCTTCAGTAAACTAAAACAAGCAAAACAAAATAAAAAACCCTAAGGTACCATTAGAGCCATAGAAAATTCTGAGCACCAAAGCTTTCTTGAGTGGAATGAAAAAAGCAGAAGACATTGTGCTACTTGACTTCAAAATGAATGAAATGATAATTTGTGCCTGGTAATGCTGAAGCATGTGTGAGCAGCCCATATATGGCAGTTCTGTTGAACTTGTTCATATTGGGTTTCATGCTCTCAGTTAATGAGGACAATTGAGTAGGTTTCTTCCTCAAGAGGACACCGGATCTATTACAGATGGTTGTGAGCCACCATGTGATTGCTGGGAACTGAACTCAGGACCTTTGGAAGAGCAGACAGTGTTCTTAACCGCTGACCCATCCTGCCACAAAGCTGTAGCTATCCAAACAGCACATATGGACATAAAAAAGATACATAGAACAACGGAGGAAGAACTTGGAAGTAAATCCACAAATCTATAGCCAGTTTATTTTTTACAAAGATGTGAGGGATACACATTATGAAAAGGATAGCCTTTTAAGAATGGTATAATAATAATACCATATAATAAGAATACCTGAAATAATTAGTTATTCTTTTGCAGAAAATGAAACTAGTCTGCTATTTCTCACAACTTATAAGAACCAAATAAAAGTAGACCAAAGACTTTATTTAAGCCCTCAAACTATGAAACTCTTGGGATCCATAAGGAACTTTAGAATCAAAAGAGCACATCAACTTGGGCAGCATAGTGAAGGGAAAAAAGCAACAAAGACTTAGAAAATGTACGATGTGATCTTGAGATCATTAGCCAGGGCCAATGAGATCTGTGTCTTGAAGGAGCATGTCCATCTCATCGGCATGCTCACAGCAGCCCTCTTTGTAAGGACCAACACGTGGAGTCCACTTAAGTTCTCACCTGCTAAAGAGTGGATGAAGGAACTGTGGTCCATATGTATGTACCAAGGGATAATCAGTGAAATCCTTTAATTTGTGACAATGTGAATAGAACTGGAGATGATCCTGTTACGTGAACTACCAGACAGAGAAGGATGCATTTTGCTCATGTTTAATCTTAAAAAAGTTTATCATACAAAGATAGAATGATGGTTCCTAGAAGGGAGGGGAATCGTGACGAGAATGGGGACAGTTTGAACAATATAGAGACTAAACTACATTTAACTAGGAGTTTCAGAAGTGCTAATGCACAGTAATGCGACTATAGATGACAGTAATATGCTGTATATTTAAAAATGCTACAAGAATCTTGAAAGCTATTACCATAAAAATCTGTGAGAAGAGAGGACTATTTAACCTGATTTAGAAATTAAACAATCTATTCAAGTGTTGAAAAATTGCATAGCTTACCCTTTAATATATACAAGTTTTATGTTTTAGATACCAATTATGAATTATAAGAAAAACTTACCAATTTTGTGCACTGAGCACTATTATTTTTGAGGAGAACTTTGAGGATAAAAAAATAAACCCTCACATTTTCTTGAGAATTATCTATCTATCTATCTATCCACACACATACATATATGCTCTTTGTAGATTCTGTATAGGTTTCTTGTACATAGACTATATACATGCCTCGTTGAGCTCATAGTTCAGGAATTAGTGCCTTGTTGCTCTCCTTGGCCTGGCAGCCTCTTGTAATGAAAAGCTTGTATTTGCATATATGGACCTAGCTTCTCTTTCTGGCATGGAGTAACGTATTTAATTTCTTATAAATTGGTTTTCAGAGTTTGGAGAGTGTGGATTAGATGAGGTTTAAGGTCCTGGATCTTCTGCTTATAGGAAGAGGTACCTGTTCTGTCTGCCTAGTCCTGTAGAGTATGATCACCAGCCCTACCCATGCACGAGAATCACTGTGAAGTTAAGAAATTATAAGGTTGGGCTAGTCTAGTGTATACATCTTATTTTTAAATGCTGACTCATTTCAAAGCATGACTGTTTCTCTGAAACATCTTGAGATGTCTTTCTTTTTTATTTTTTGAACTTAAAGTTTGAGTAAGATAATATAATAAAATACAAAGTGTATTTTAAAGCTTTACTGAGTAAACTAGAACTCAGCGGCATGATTTGTTGCTGTTTTCACAAGTGTTTGTGGAGTCTGGCCCCGACATCTATTTTGTGGAGATTGTCTCAGGGTCATTTCTTGTTGCTGTTATAAATGCCCGGGCAAGAGCAACTTAAGAGACGAAGGATTTCTTTGGCTTCTGATTCCAGATTCTGATCCATTGTTGCCTAGAAGTTAAATGCAGCAGGAACTTGAATGATAGTTGTATGGCACCCACAGTCAGGGAGAGAGAGTGGCTAATTAATACATTCATGTCAGTGTTCCGCTCCCTCTTCCCCTTTCATTTTGTGTGCTGCACAGCCGTGACATGGTGCTGCCCACTTAATTAATCCATTTAAGAAAATTCCCAGATGTGTCCACAGCCATCCTATTCTAGACAGTCCCTCTTGAGGCTCCCTTCTCAGGTGATTTCAGATCCTATCAAGACAAGCATCACAGTGCTCTAAGGTGTGAGTTATTCTGCACGACTTACTAGTCTTTTGTGATTTTCTAGGAGCATGATTTTAATAACGGATTTAGCAGCTTTTGCTCCTTCCTCAGCCATCAAACAATTTAAAGACAGCACAATGACGTATAGTATCCAGACTCTGTGTATTTTCCATCTTTACGTGGCTTTATTTTAAACTATATTTTTTTTTCTTTTTAATTCTTGGTTTTCTGAGGCAGGGTTTTTCTGTGTATCTTTGGTTGCTCTGGAACTCATTCTGTAGCCCAGGATGTCCTTGAACTCACAGAGATCCACCTGCCTCTTCCTCCCAGGTGCTGGGATTAAACATGTGTGCCACCACCCATAAATACTCTCCTTTTAAGGACTTTATCTTTTTTCTTTCCTCTCCCAAGCCTACATATATTTTTAAACATACTGTAAACTATTTAGAGGTTTTTCTTTTTCATCTGAACCTACCTTTATTGTATATCTCTCTTTTTCTGACCACATGAGTCTTTAATTTGCTAAGAGATATGGCTAGGATTAAAGCTGTGGCTTTGACAGCTGGATACACCCCATTCCTTAGCTTTCTGAGAGTCTAGCTTCATGGAGGCGGTACTGGCCAGAGCCATGTTTATTGCCACAATTCAATGGAGTTTCAAGGTTCCTGCCATCTCCAAGAAGCATGATGTTGGCTATTCATCAGCACCATTTAAGTGTTTGGTTGCGGGACCTCTTAAAAGAGCTGCAGGGATTTTGCAGCTAAAGCTGAGTCAGGAAGCCTCTCTTAAATGAGACACAGTTGCTTCTAACAAACAGAGCCTCTCTGAAAATGCTGCTACCAAGAAGCCGTGCTTAACTCTGTTCTTTTGTGTTTAGAATTCCTTTCCAAATTCTCTCAGGTTTTAAATGGATTTAGCTGCCCACGTTGGCGCCATTTGTTGACAGAGGTTTCTATTCTGCCCAATTCCGCAGTCTTTTAGTCCCAAATAAACCCATAGAGGTCTACATTAATTATAAACTGATTGGCCTCTTAGCTCAGGATTCTTATTAACTCTTATAACTTACATTAGCCTGTAATTCTTGTCTGTGTTAGCCATGTGGCTTGGTACCTTTTATCAGTGAGACATTTTCATCTTGCTTCCTCTGTGTCTGGATGATGACTGCAAACTGACTGTTTTCTCTTTCCAGAATTCTCCTGTTCTCCTTGTCCCTCCTACACTTTCTGCTTTGTCACCCCACCTATACTTCCTGCCTAGCTACTGGCCAATCAGCATTTTATTAAAATACAACTGATAAATCTTTACAGGGTACAAGATCGTTGTCCCACAGTGAAAGACAGTGGACATGGCTGAGCAAGTGTCTCCATAGTAGGATGTTGAATCTTTTGGGTATGAGCCAAGGAGTGGTATAGCTGGGAGAAATGGCAGATCTATTTTTAGCTGTTGGAGAATCCTCCTCATTGATTTATGTAGTGGCTACACCAGTTCCTATTCTTGCTAGCAGTAGATGAGGGCTCTTCTTTCCTTCTCTTCAGTTCCTGTTCTTTCTATCAGTGATTGAGGGCTCCCCTTCCCTGCCATCCTCTCCAGTTCCTGTTCTCTAGC
>LOEQ01003104.1:0-25039 GCA_001685075.1 Bramus lutescens | reverse complement strand
CAGTGATTGAGGGCTCCCCTTCCCTGCCATCCTCTCCAGTTCCTGTTCTCTAGCAGTGATTGAGGGCTCCCCTTCCCTTCCACATCCTCTCTAGCATTTGTTCTCGGTAGTTTTCTTTTTTTCCTTTTTTTTTTTTCAGTTTTTTGAGACAGGGTTCCTCTGTGTAGCTTTGGAGCGCTAGTTGTTTTCTTAATCTTAGCCATTATGACTGGTGTGAGACAAAACCTCGAAAGTCAAAAGAAGTAACCAAGTGTTAGTATTGCAGACAGGGCCGGCTTTGAGGTTTGATGGCAGAAGAATGCCAGTAACTGGAAGCAGTTATTTACTGTAGCGCATCTCAGACAAATGCAGCCGGTGGCACTGCACTAATACCTAGCGTCTCCTCTCCTTTCTTTCCCAGAACAATCACTGTGTGATCTTGTAAGGTACTTGGTGCTTTTAAGTTACAAACAAAAGGAACAGCTTAATGTTTCTAGGATTCTCTATAGTCTCCTAGTTGGCCTTGTAATTTGTCACATAGAACCTTTCTACTCAGTGTCCTTTGTGGATAAAGCATTGTGTCTCGAGCTGTGAGAAATCAGATTACGTGTATGTAAGGCATTGACCCATTGCAGTGCATAGCTGCTTTTCTAAATTCTAGTATGAATGCCAGGAATGAACTAAACATGTTAGACTTGTCCTATGCTAAGTCATCATCATTTTCTTTTAATCACGTGGAGGTCTTGCAGTCAGTTTTCACAGTATGAAGTAGAGAGTTGGTAGTGCCAGAGTTTAAGGGATTTGATCCTTCACTGTGCTAACAGTGGTGCTCTGCTCCCTTTTGAATGCTCAGCTACTTCTTTGAAAGTTATGCTGTTTGGGTTGGCATATACCGTGGCACATGCAATATGTGTTCAGTTACAAACTTCCTATAGTTACTCAACCAAATCCTGCTGATCATATCTTCGTTTTTATACAAGTAATAAACACCTCAGGAAGCACTTGTCAGGAAGTGCTTGTCGGAAGGAAATCGGGCATGTAAGGAACACTGTGCACAAAAGAGGGTAAAGTTACTGCTTGTTGAATACCCGGTTCTTCTGATGACTGCAAACGGTTGGTCAAAGGTCCCGTTGAGGTGGGAGACTGACCTTCCATGCAGGCTGTTGATTGATCCAGCCAGTTTTGCAATATAATCTTTGATTGGTGTTTGTGTGTGTGTAAATATTTATGTAAAACAGGAATAAAGTATTAAGATATTATACATATGTCCATTAATGTGAAAATATTCTCTTCCTTAATTTTACTAGTTTCTTCTCATGTGCCTGTATCTTCCAAGGAAAGAAAATAAAACGAAGAATTCTGACCTTTTTAATGTTCCCAAATAACTTATTCATGGTGGGTCTTTTTTTTATATACTGATTTCCAAATTACTTTTTGATGAGCTTTATAATAATTTATTAGCTTTTATCCAAATAAGGTTATATTTTTCGACAGGATCCAAAGAAGGACAGTTGAAAAAAGCATAGGTTGTGGTCTGGGTACTATTCATAATGAACAAGAGATACAATGCAGAGAATTCCCAAATGTCTCTGTGTAGTTTCCTGGGAATACGTAAGTCTTGATTACAATACAGAAGTCTGAGGTCAGTGGAGTCTGCTGGTCATCACGTCTGGGTGATGCTGTATGTGTTAGAGGAGGCCTCAGTGAATGTGCGGATTTCTAGCTAGTTATGAAGAAAGTAAAACAAGTCTTGTTACCAATCTGCATGGGATGTAGACACTGAATGCCTTCCCTTGGTGACTTGTCTAAAGTATGTGCTGATTCTTTCTTTACTTCTCCAAACAATATTATATTTGGTAAGTGGTTAGAATTTCAGTTTTACTACCCCTGCCAGACAGTGTATGGTGCCTGTCAGAATTATGTCAAACATTGAATTTCAGATCTTGAATTTTCTTCTTGTCAGACATTTTATTTTTTCATTTGACCTACTATAAATAACTCATAGCTCACCAAGTTATATTCAGTGACTTCTTTTCTTACTTTAAATGCATAGAGTTTATTTGAGTTTATTTAGAAAACTCTAATAATTAGTTCAGAGAAGTACGAAGATGGGACACAGTTGGTAAAGAGAAGGTATTTAAAATCTGTGTGAGTGTGCCTTGGTATACTGAAGTAATGCTCCCTGCCCCCAGTTTCTCCACATTTGACCAGGTTCTCTGAGACTCCCGTGCTCCAGTGACCTTGCTGCTGTGGCTGTCTGAGTAAGCTGAAGCTATATGTGGGCCAGATACCTCAATCATCCTTACCTTATAAAATGCCCCCATTTGCTAATTAAACCAAACTGTGTTTTCGATTTAAACATAAAAGTAAATGTCTTACACTTTTTTCCTTAACCAAAACAGTATCTGACCATTATCAAATGGTTAGGTTTTACTGCTCAGAAACTGGACGGATTCTTAAGATAACATCAGCTTGTTTTGATCCTAATACTAGCTTTAGGCTAGGAGACTAATTATTTCCACACGGGTAAGGCTAGTCCTGGTTACTTCCCCCGAGCCAGCCACCCTCTAAACCTAAACTTGAATACATGTATAATTAAGTATGGTTGTAAACATTAAAGCATGCAGACCTTGTTTTAAGATTCAGTTATTTGGGCATACAGAGGAAAGTTTCCTTTGTACACTTTGTACAAAGGAGATAATTTTGCACCTAATATTAGTATGAGTTCAACAGTAGTAAATAAACTTTTTGACTTATAGAAATACATGTTTATCTAGATAGGATTTTTACAATTTTGTGTGTGTATAATGTTTGTAAATTGATTCTTACCTCTGTCTTCAGTAGGTGAAGTCATATGCAGTGGCAAGTCGTGTGTGATATGGCACACACAGGGGAGGCAGGTCAGAAAAGAGATGTGGATTTAGTGGTAAAGAGGTCCTCTTGATTTCAGACAGAAAACTGTACAGACTTCTCATGACTTAGATGTGTATGAGATCAAAGCTTATGGGAAAGATTGTTTAGGTAGCTTGAATTGATGAAGCAGTGTTAAAAAGGCCTGGATTGGTGACTGACTCTTGGCTCTAGCACAGTAGCTGGAAGTTAGGTTATAGTTGCTTGGGGAGATCATGAAAGTGAGGAGGATAAGCAGACATTGGGCAGTCTCTTTTCTGGGAGGCAACTTCAGGAAGAGAATGAAAGGTGAGTAGCAAAAGAGGAAGCTTGGGTTAAAAATCAAACATAAAGTCTCAAATAGAATGTTCTCCTTTTTCTTTGTTTATTACTTGACATGATATACCCACAATTTCTGAATATAAATTTCCCAAATATATGTGTGTTTGTGGTTTTAATTTATATACATTTGTCTTAGTGAGGGTTTCTGTTGCTGTGAAGGTACAACATGACCACGGCAACTCTTATATAGAGAAACATTTAATTGGGGTTCACTTACAGTTCAGAGGTTTAGTCCCTTATCAACAGGGTGGGAAACATGGTAGCAGACACGGTACTAGAGAAGGAGCTATATCTTGATCTGCAGGCAGCAGAAGTGAATGCCACAGGAGGCCTTGCTTGAGCATCTGAGACCTCAAAATGTGTCCCCACAGAGACACACTTCCTCCATCAAGGCCCTACTTCTGAATCATGCTCTATAAGCCAAGCATTCAATCGTATGAGTCTCTGGGGGCTATTTCGATTCAAACAATCATAATCTGCTTATGTGTAATGGTACCTCTTATATAGCTGATGGGAATGGTAAGAGCATCAAATGTCTGAACATGGCAAGAACAAATCCCAGTTAGTCTTGAAGTTCTTGGGATTTACATGGATGTGCAGGACTTTGTTTAAGCCCAGACTTTCCTGTGTCAAACCCCTTTACCACTGTTTTGCTTCTTTTTCCTAAGTATAAATGTGGGCATAGTCCATTCTGCATGTGTGAAGTTGGTGCCTCACTTACCAATGCTAGTTTCTGCATATGTAACGGAGTATTCTTGTAGTCAAACTTCATTTATTGTTATTTTTCACTGAGTATAGCATGTATTGGATACCTGTTGCTCACGGCGAGAAAATAGAAAGATGAAATGTGATGAGCACAACTTTTTAAATGCTTTGTGTAATATTGGAAACTTGATTAGATTTTAAAATGGATTACTAATTATAATACTATAGAAATTACCTTCTTTGAAGGTGTGCAATTTAAGGATTCTTCAATTTTAGTATAATTTTTTTGATAATTTTATAATACAATGTATTTTAATCGTATTTGCCCCAAACTTCCCCTAACTCCTAACAGATATACTTCCCAGCTCCCCACCCCTTCTTACCTTTGTATCTTCTTTATTTTATAACCCATTGAGTTACCCATATATGTTTGGGTATGGGGCCAGCTGTTCGGTGGAGCATGGTCAACCTACCCGGGACAATACTGTTAAAGAAAGCTGACTCTCCCTATCCTGCCAATAGCTCCTCAGTTAGGGGTAGAGGTCTATGAGCCCTTCCCATTGCATGCCAGAGTGTTGACTGGCTTCGTCTTGTGCATCATCACGGCTAGGCTATGAGTTCAGGAAAGCTACCATCATATACGGAAGGCACTCTTTTATGCTGGTCCTCTTTTGTTTTGACTCTTAGAATCTTTCAGTCTCTTCCTCTTTGGTCCTTGAGTCTTGGGGTGGGTAGAGGGATACAGATGTCCCACTGTGGCTGAGCATTCCAAGCACATTTATTTTCTTTATTTTGTTCAGTCAGTCCTGAGTGTCTGCATTAGTCACTACCTGCTACATAAAGAAAATTCTCTGATGAGGTCTGGAAGTTGTGTGCTCTCCATATACATTTAGAGGACTGTTTTCTCTGCCCATTAAGTAAAATAACATTAGCAGATTCACTCCTAGGGCCTAGGAGCTTCCCAGCCATGAGTTCCTGACCAGATTGATGATGCCAGGCATGCATTTTCTTCCATGGACCCTGGGAGAAAATCCACATCCACCCAGGAAGTGGTTTCTTACTTCACAATATTCATGCCACTTTTGCACACATGGGCATTTACCATGCCAGTCATCGTTGTGGCTCATCGAGTTCACTATCCCTGGCTTCTAAGCCTATACAGCACCCTCTGGTACTATGAAATCGAGCTAGCAAAGAAGCTTCCTTGTAAAAAAAAAAAATCAATGTCCTATGACTGAAGTGTATAGTATCTTTAGTGACAGGGTCTTAACATAAACTTTTGGTGAGCAACCAAGAAGAGTGGGGATATCCTGTATTATTTTGGGGATCTCTGGGACAACCTTAACCCACAACTTTAGGGGAAGAATTCCACACTTGGTATTGGGGTTTTTATTTGGCTACCTATGGCTTCTGGGAGAAACATTATCCCTTGAGTGTGAACTCCAATTAAAGTTTTATATGAAATGTATATTATGCTGATAAATAATAGGCTTTCATCTACCCTTTAAAAGCATCCTTAGTGTTAGTTATTTCTCCCCCAAACCTCTCTTCTACCCTCTCCCCTTTTAGTATAGTTTCAGAGTTGTGTAGCCACCATCAATGGAAAAAATTATGTCCTTCTTAAAATTCCCAATTGCTTTCAGTATCTCCCACAACCCCAGGCCTCAGGAACCACTTGTCCATTTGTTTCATGTTCTCCATCCTACCACATGGGGTATTACATCCTGGCACCAAGACAGTCTGTCCAGTGTTAGTATCAGTTTGTCCACACAAAAGGGTTTTGTAGTCTGAGAAGCTACTCTAATTTCCGATGCCAGTCACCAATCTTAGGAGGTACTTGGAATTCTGAGGATTGTGAATTTGTGATTTCCACACTTTCCTTGGATCTAGTTTGCAAAATTCACTGAACATTTTATGATTAAAGTGTGGAGGCTACGTATAGGACAGGATCTGGGTTAGTCTGGGTTCTCAGCTTCTTTGCTTTATCCTGCAGGCTGAGCGGGCATCACTCTCTCTACACATGATGTTAGCCTCCAACTCTGATTCTGTAGACCTCAGTGTTCTACGTTTCACTGTGCAGGCTGATGACTAAATCCCTGGCTGGGTAATTGACTGAACATCTCAGTCTTCAGCCTTCCTCCTGTCATTGAATGCCATGTTGTCCTATCAGCTGCATCACCGCTGTCATTATTGTCACCGCCACCACCACCAAGAACAATCTCATTGTAATAATAAAAACTCAAGGAATTTCGAGAGATTATGGAGCCAAGAACCAAGGACAAAGTCCACATATATTTTTTTTTATACCGAATGTGTAGACTTGCCTTTTCTGCAACTGTGGTTAGAATAATAGTAATAATAATAATAATAATAATAGTATATTGCTCCTTTGTGTTTGACATCCTTCCTTGTAATGTGTCGACGATCTTCGTATTAGCCTTTTCTTCTCTGTGTGATAGGACAGCATTCCATTGCATGGGTTATGTATTAATGAGTGGGATGTTAACTTGCATTGTGAGCTCGAGTGGATTTAGATTCATGTAAGAAGTACACACCTGCAACTCTCTGTGGAAACATGTTTCCAGAGGGGTTTACTGAGGACAGTCACCACCTCTCCTAAAGCAGGTGGCAGCATCTCATGGGCTGAGGCTCTAGAATGAATAAAAGAGGGAAACATGGAAATGCAGATGAGTGTCCCCGCTGTCTCCCTGCTCTCTGATGTTCTGGAATGTGAGTGAACCTGAACCCCCTCACAGTTAGCCACTGCTACTGGGTGTTGCCCATCCCCTCCTGCTCAGGTGCCCTCTTCTCTGGCACCTTGAGCCAAAACAACCNNCTCTGGTCAGGTATTTGGTCACAGAGGTGAGAAAAGTGGCAAATGCAATGGGCATTTGGATTTTGTCCTGAATAGCAGCACTTCAGTTATTTAATAGACGTCATCTTTATATCCGTGTTTCACAGAATCGTCATCTTAGGTTAATGCTGAAGTGTCTGGTTTGCTAGGTCTTTTGAGTGACCTTCACAAAGAAGGTGTGTGCTGTTTTGCATTCCCACTTGGCCTCATGCCAAGTGTGAGGGCGCACACAGCAGCACTCAGTGCTGCCGGTGTTTCCCGTGCGTGGGGTGTGTAGTACTCTGTCACTGTGGTTAGAGCGTCTCCCAGTGGCTGAAGATGCTCGGCCTTTAGTGCTTGGCCATGCCTATGCTTGGTGACGTTCCCATCACAGTTTGTTTATTGACCCCCCCCGGATTTATCCACTTCAGTTGTAAGAGGTGATTTTAATTTTTATTTCAGCACAAGACATTAAAAGTAAACAAGGGAGTTGAAATTTTTCAGATTTTCTAAATAACGATTTTTGAAAGAGTTCTAAAATTTGACAAAGGTTTTATTTCTTAAATTCTTATGCATGATATTTTGATGTCATCGCCAAGAAATTTTTACCTACTGCAAGATTACAGCATTCTTTTTCCTCCTAAACATTTTTATCTTGTTTTCCATTTAGCTGTGACCCATTTGGAGTTTAATATTGGATGTTGTTCGAAGCAAAAGTGCAGGCTCACTGTTAGCACCGTCGCTGTTTATTACTAAGGCTGGGACTCCAGTGCACGAGCTCCCCAGTTTACTAAGAGCGCTTGTTAAGGACCCTGCTCACTCCCCACTAGTGCTGCTGTGAAGAAGCAATTGAGTGTAATTGTCAGGGTTTATTTCTGGAGCCCTTGTGGTTGTGATCTGTAAGGTAGAGCAAGCACAATGCTACTCTATCCTCCGGATTACAGCTAAAATCCCCGGACAGCGTACAGAAAGTGACTGTTTGAAGCCCTGAAGACTCAATAGTAGTGGCAGGATTAGGAGGGACATCAAAGCTGGAGGGCAACTAATGCTGCTGAATTTCTGCCCCACCCTCATTTAACTCTCCTCTTTCACTCCGCGTGGCCCCTTTTCTTGTTCTGCACAATGGATAGAGGAGTAAAGTGTGCAAGAGAAATCCTCTCTGTGTTCACAGCCAGAACACTGGAAAGGATGGCCTCTCAGGAGTTGTGTTCACAGCCAGAGAACTGGAAAAGATGGCCCCTCGGGAGGTGCCTGGGTGGGGAATTACTGATCCATCTTTGTTTTGTATTTTGGGCTTTGTTCTTCTCTTTTCATGGAACCCCGGGGGACCCTAATCTTCAGCCTATTCTTCTGTAATGGTGGTCCTAGTGGCAATACAAGAATCAAAAATTCTGAAATATATAATTCTCTTGCTGACAAGGGAGATTAGACAAAATGACTTCTATAACTCAGAGGGCACTGGGAGAAGATTATTATTTTCCTTGGCTCCTTCTTTTCTTTCCCTGGGAAGCTGAAGAGGGAAATGTAGTTTCCGGAAGCTCATGGCAGGGTGAGGAGGCCGAATGCAACATCTGCAGACAGAGAATCGGGATGGGACTGGGGGACAAACTGTGGGAGAAATTCTAGAGAGAAGGAGGTAGAATAAAAAGATGTCTCAAGTCAATCTGTAAAGTACTAGACTCATCCCTGAGCTGAGCATGCGTGGAATTTACGTGTGGTCAGACTCCCCTGGCCCTTGCTCAGCTTAGGCCTTAGCAGATATATATGAGGCTGTATTGAACACCATGCATAGGGCTGGAGAATGAACCGACATTAAATCATAATCTCCAAGCGTAGTTTGTACCATTTTCTTTGAACTTGATAGAGTTGATTGACTACGGCAACAGTAACTACAACATTAAGAACAAAAGCAGTAGTGAGCCAGTTCTTAATTGTCTTCAACAGGACTAGTAGTGTAAAAACACAGTATCCGAAGTCTCCAGGATGTAGACTAACATAATTTGACGTTGTAGTGACCAGGAAGATCATACATTGTTGCAAAGATTAGACCAATTGGCATATGCTAAGCGTGTGATTACCTTCATGTTAGAATCATAAGACAGGGTCCTTACATGGTGTTTATAATTCTCCATGAAGCCAGGTAGCTCTCTGAGATGACTGAGGAGGCTAGAGTTCTCAGAAAGTGTAAGAACCACATAGAAACTTTATAATTAAGAAGCAGAATCGCTTATTGAAGTGACTAGGAGCTGAGCATGTGAGTCCAGTGTTGGACTGGGGATGCCAGGAGCGAGTGCAGGGAAAGGTGAGTGGAAACTGTCATCTGGACAGTAGAGGGGAGAGACTGAGCGACTGCAGGTGGCACAGAGGGAAGCGGTCTGACTCGAAAGCATACATGAAGGCAGCTGCAGAGAAGTATTTGGAGAAATAATGGCTGAAAACTCCCAACTTTGCTGAAAGCTATGCAGTTGCAGATCCACAAAACTCAGTGAACCTCCACAAGAATTAATACCTGAGAGTTCATGCATATGGCACGCTGCAAAACAGGAACAGTTAATGTGCTGAGCAGATCAGTGCGTGTCAGAGACGAGATGGGGAAGGGTTGATCACAAAAGATAGCCAAGGAGCCGGGGCCGAGGGAACTGTTACCGAGACTGACGGGGTGGACATGACTGCTTGCACGTGTAAAACCACCAGAAGTATACAGCACACAGTGCATTCACCTGTTAATAAAGTAAAAACTTGAGAAAATGAAATATTTAAAAGTATCAGCAAAGATGTTTGAGACTTGGCTCTTAACATCTGAGCACAATTAATGAGATTATTTTTATATAGTTCCTTTAAGGAAAACAGTCATATGGTTTATCTCTCATCTTTTCCTCTCTCTTTCTTCTTCTTTTTTTTTTTTTTCCTTGAGACAACTGTTTCCTTATATTGGCCTGGTTGGTAACTCTTGGTCTCAAGGGAGTCTCCTGTCTGTTTTCTGAGTATCTTGAACTACTGATATCTACCTTCACCTGGCTCTGTATTTCTAGAGGATGTTATAATACTGTTTCCTTTCAAAGTAGGGTGACACATCTTAAAGAGATGTACAGAGTCTGCCGGAAGGCACCATAACAAGCCTTGACATTCTTTAGTGCGTCTTAGAAAGGGCCTAGGAAGCATTCACCAAAAATAGAAATTTTGAATGGAAAGTTTCATATGTAATGCTGTTTATCTGTATTGATGTGAAATCTTTATTGTCTTTCCATATAACTTGCTTACTGGATTTTTGTATCCAAATCAAAGGCTTTACATTCTTAATTTATTTTTGTTTTGTTTTGTTTATTTTACACACCAACCACAGTTTCCCTTCCTTCCTCTCCTCCCTCTCCCCAACTCCCAACCCTTCCCCATCCTCTCCTCTTCCTACTCCATTCAGGAAGGGGCAGGCCTCCCGTGGGCATGAACAGAGCATGGCACATCAGATTGATGCAGGACCAAACTCCTCCCTCTGTATCAAGGCTGGCCAAGGTACTCCAGCATGGGGAACAGGTTTCCAAAGGCCAGCTGGGTGTGCCAGGGACTGGTTCTGATCTCATTGCCAGGAGTCTCAACAATCAGACCAAGCTAAACAACTCTCATACACATGCAGAGGGTCTAGGTCAGTCCCATGATCCCATGCAGTTTCCCTAAGTCCAGAGTCCATGAGCTCCCAGGAGCTCAGGCCAGCTATCTTTGTGGGTTCGTTGTCATGATTTTGACTCTCCTGGCTCCTACAATCCTTCCTCCCTTTCTTCAGCAGGACTCCTGGAGCTCAGCCCAGTGCTTGGCTGTGGATCCCGGCATCTGATTCCATCAGTTACTGGATAAAGATTCTCTCATGACAATTAGGGTAGTCACCAATCTGATTACAGTAAATGGCCAATTCAGGCATCCTCTGCATTATTGCTTGGGGTCTTAGTTGGGGTCATCCTTGTGAATTCCTGGGAGTTTCCATGGCACTACGTTTCTAGTTAACCCCAAAATGTCCCCCGTTTCAATTTTTTGAATATTTTGTTGTGTATGTGGGGTGTGTGTTTATATGGGGTTGTGTGTGTGTGTGTGCGCACGCACACACATATGCATACACACCTGCATACACCTGCGCATGCACACACGTACACACAGAGGCATATGCATGCATGCCTATTTATACACACACACATGAGTATATGTGCCTGTGTGCACATAGAGGATGAGGTTAGATGTCTTCTTTGATCTCTCTCCACCTTGTATTTTGAGGCAGTTTTTTGCATTTGAAACCAGAGCTCACTCTCCTTTTCTAGTCTACCTATCCATTCTGCTTCAAGGATCCCTTGATTTGTCTCCTGAGATCTTGTATTTACAGGTAGGGTGCTGAGGCCACTGTGCATTTAAGTTGATGGTGGGCATCCAGACTGATGTCCCTAGGCTTGGGCATCAGAAAATGACACACTGAGCCATCTCCTCAGCCTCCCGTTTCTCAGTAACAACAGGTAGAAGCGGTGTTGTCTTCACGTTGTTGCTTTAACTGTTTAAGAGGAAAAGAGGAAACCGCCGTGATCTCTTGTTTGTGTGTTTATTGTCTGCTGCTCCTGTGCTGTTCGGCCCCTTCTGTATAGTGCAAGTTTGGGAATGTAGCATGTAGTAATTGTCGATGCCTGCTAAGATACAGTGATTTAAATCATAGAATCTTGAGTTCAGTACAAATTTTAGAAGGTGAGAAATAGTGTTTGTGAGCAGGAATTCGAGTCTGTGAAGGTCTCCAACACCCTAGACATGGCATCTATTTCTATTGCTTTTCTTATTTTGTAACGATTGATTATGAAAGTTAATATAGTGGGAACATCTTCTGTTCAGTACTTATTATTTCACCTAATGAAAGATCATATTTGCGTAGGAAGTAGGTTTTTATTGAACATTATTGTAATTTTAAACTAGCTCTCAGATGAAGCAAATGGTAATGATGAATGACACATGGCTTCCTTTCATAAATTTCACTAATATTATACTGTTGCATTTGTATTTGACACTTTGTTAAACATTTTAAATGTTACTTTACTTTGTCAAATAGAATACTGGCATATAGATTGTAAATAAAATTGACATTTGTCCTTGCTATAGCATTTGGTGGGAAATTTCTTCCATCAAAATTTTTATATTGCTTTTATTAGACTTTAGTTATTCTCAGTTCTGTAGTATGTGCTTCTGTAGAGTTGAGGCTAAGGGAGGACAGCAAGAGAAAGCTATTAAGTAGAGTGGAAAACGCTAGATTGTATCTGACTTGTAGTTGTCTTTTTTTCAGCTGATAAAAATCACTAATCACTGAGATTGTGGTTGCCTAGTAAGTCTACACTGATGCAAAGGGCAGGTGGAATGTAACTCGTAATGATTTTTAATCCCTCCACCAATTTAAAACATCTTTGCTTTCATATATTAATTGTACAAGTGAATGGTTTTCAGATTGCATTATGCCATGTATACAATGTACCTTACCGTATTGACCCATATTACCCTTTCTGGGTCGTCNCCCCGGACCAATTCTGACTCTTTGCACTTATTTCTTTAAAACCAAAATCTAGATTCCACATGGATGAGAAAATGTGATATTTGACAGAATCAAGGTTTTTTAAAAAAAAGCCCTAACAGTCAAATCATGTGACAAAATGGAACGTTTTGACAGGTTGATTTCTTAGATGCTTGGAAAATAGTTTATTAGGAATGAAATTTGTGGAGGATACTTTGTATAGTAGTAACACTTTAAAAATTCTGAGTTTAATTAGAACCATTTTTGGTTTAAGAGCATTTCTAATTAAAAATTGTATATCTTTCAAATATTATCGAATCTTCTAAATTCAGACATCATTGCATGTTGTAGTAATTTTGCTCTTGAGAAGTTATTGTAAGAAATTGAGATCTTTTCTGTTGTACTTATTTTCCAGTCATTTGTGATCCAGTGAATTTACCAGAATCTTTTGAGTATTTACATGACCTCACATACATGCTCTACAGAGAGGGTGTTTAGATCCCCTTTGCATGTGTTACCTGAACGTTCAGGTTGTTCAGTGAAGGTTTCCGAGTTCAGTGGAGTACGGCTTTAAATGTTGCTTTGTGTAAAATGCACAATAAGGAATTAACATGCACCTTTGTTTGAGGACATGGTTTTCCAGTAAAAATTCCATAAAAGATAGAGTACCTTTCTACTTTATATTGTTGAAAGCATAATAAATTGAATAATGAGTTTTAGAATACTATTTACACTATATGTTACACACAGTTTCTAGTGCTGGGCATATTATTAAAAGGACAGAAGTGAGAAAATGTATGGTCTTCAATTATATTTTGTAGGGTCAGTTAGTTGTTCCTCTTATAGTGTGTTTGTGTGTGTGTGTGTGTGTGTGTGTGTGCGCACGCGCGCGCGCGCTCACACACTGTTGGTACAAACCACCAGGAATCAGGCTCTCCGATGGTGAGGAGTTGCATAGGAGGAGCAGGATTGAGAAGTAAAGAAGAGGAAAGCAGCAGCTGGGACCAGGAGGTCTTGTGTAAGCTGATGGCTTATGCCAAGCAGGTTTATTAAGAAACACAGCACTATATACACTATTTGCAGGGAGAAAATGGCCAAGGTCAGTGTAGAGCTAAGTCAGACCATGTTGGCAAAGAGAACATGGTATTCCTTAGACAAAGCTGCCCGTGGACTGTTAACCACGGCCTAGGGGGAACAGTTGGGACCCCAGAAGCCACGACTTTGAATCCTGTGGAGCACTTGCTTTAGCCCAGACCAGCCTGGCTGAGTTTGTTCCTGGGCTAAAGTTCTCTTTGTCCCTTCGTCAGAGCCTATGAGAAAGTCTTGGGTCAATCGGGCTCTCCACATATTATATATGGGAAGTTATTGTATTTTCTGTGTTTATTACTTTTTGTGTTAAAACTTGTCATTTCAAGTTCTATGCTTGGGATGCTGAAGCTATTAAGCAATCATTAGCTTTTCAGGTATTGATCTGCTCAAGATGTGGGTAATAAAATACAAAAGTCAATACGTCAGTATCTTTTTTTTGATAAATTAACATTTTAGGTGCTCTTTTCTTTGTTTTGAAAGTTATGTCAGTTAATTTTTATTATTTTATATTTTGTATTTATAAACTATGTAAGAGTATAGTTATCCCAAGTTCCTAATAATCTAGCTTTAATTATCATTTTATTGTCAGTGTTTTGTCCATATTCCCAGTCATGTTCCTAGGAGGTTCCCTCAGTAATTTTGAAGAAATTTGCATCACGTGAAACAATATGTGTAATTAAATGAGGAGGACGCTCCTGTTTAAACATATAAAAACTGTTATTTTCTCACATAAAGCTTTCCCTGACTGACTAGTGGTGGTGGTTAGCGGTAGTGCTGTGTGCTCGGCATGCCTGCGGCATGGGTTCAGTTCTTAACGCCAAGGAGCAAACCAACCAAAACCCTAAACAGACAAGCAGAAACCACCTATAAAACCAAAGGAACACCCCATAAAGCCACAAAACCCTCTTTCAGTAATATCACCACCATGCCTCTGTTTCTCTCTCTCTCTTTTTGGTTTGTTAAAATCAGAATCCAAACAAGGGCCTACATTCAGGTGGTTAAACACATCTTAAAGTCTCACTTTCATTGCTTAGCTTTCCCCTCCCTTCGTCTCTGTAGCTTAGTAGAAATTCCTTTCTTGAAGAAATGAGACTATAAAGTTTCCTCACAGTTTGATTTTGCTGATCCCTATGGTATTTATTTCCTTTTTTGATTTTTTTTTGGTGTGTGTTGTGTGTATGCGTGTGTGCTCACACACATGCACGTTTCCTGTAAGTCAATAATAGATGGAGTGGCTTGATTAAATCCAGGTGTGAGGTGTTTTTTTTTTTCCCTCTATTAATAGTTGGTTTTGTTTGCATCTCTGTTGAGTTACATAACATGTAGTTAACTTTGTAGGTCTTGTTAGCAGTGGCTAATGACCACTCCTGTCAAGACATTTCTTAGTCATGAAAAATAGAGGTTTCTTTTATTGTTTCTTTTCAGTTAGAACACTGCTGGAAAGGGAATCATTTTGCATTTGCCTTTCATATGGAAATACAGGAAGATACACTCTAAATTTTTCTCTCTTGTTTCCTAGTCCTGGAAATGATGAGAGACTTTGTTAAACCCTTCAAATCTCTTCCAATTGTTCTACAGCTTCATTCGTAGTTTGATAATGAGATTTTATAGTGTTCTTATGAAGTTGTAGATGGAGCATTCTTTGTATTCAGTCTTTTGTGGTTCTTCTTGATCATTAGTTGGGCTTTCCTGTCCAAAGGATGCCTCTGTGAGTTAGGTTCTAATGCCTTGTGATATGATCCTAGCTACATTCTTGTAATCAAGGTGTTCTGAGTTCATCTGGGGAACTTACGCTGTCATATGCCACTTTTTAGATGTGAGAAGTAATAGAAAGTTGTTGCATACAACAAGAGGATAAATAAGTCAAGAAGCAGTGTTTACACACAATGCGTTGAAAAATATAACTAATTCTATATAATAGTATGACTACTGTAATTTTGTAATTTATAGTTAAATAGGTTTTAGCGAAAATAGTTTTTCTAGATGTTTGTCTATTTAGCTAAGCCAGACCTAGTGGTGCAGGCCTGCAATATCTGCTACTCTGGAGGATGAGGCAGTTTGATTGCAAGTTCATTGTCAATCTAGTTACATACAGAGTCAGTTCAGAGTCAGCCTGGGCAGTTTTGACCCCTTTCACATAGAAGAGACACCCCAATGCTCTGCAGATAGAGCTCAGTGGTGGAGTGCTTCCTTAGCACACATGGAGTCCTAGACTTACTTCCTAGTACTGTGGGAAAAGAAAAGAAAAAATTATTCTCTTGGGTTCTTGAACCTTTTCAGACTTTCAGATTTGAAATAGTGCCGTCTTTGCATGATTTGTGTCTCCTAGGGAGATAAGTCAAATCAAGAAAGCGTTGGTTCATAAAACTTCTGTGCTTTATCTCATGCAGACAGTTCTTAGCTACAACCTATGCCAGAGGTTATATAGGGGAGCTTCACAGAATTGCTCTGAAGTAAACAGTAATAGATCACCAGGGTTAGCAGTGCAAAGTATGTATACTAAGTCCAGCCAGGCTCTGGTTAATGTGCTCCCTTGAGAAGAAATCAGGGCATGGGGAGTTGTTACAGTCCTGTCATGAAGCTCTGTGCTTGCGTGGGAATTCTTACTGCCAGTTCTAACCCATCCTGCAGAACTCACTGTAGCACACTTGCCCCCACCTCCACGCTTGGGAGAATCTTGAGGTCCTTAACCTTTACTATCCCAGCTTCTTAACAATCTTGGCTTTGAGCTGTGTTAGATTGTGGTTTGTTGTTACAAGTGTAGTAAGACTGACCAAATCCTCTGTGTGTGTGTGCTTGTGCTTGCCTTCATTTCGTGTTGAATTTGCTTTGCGCTTAGAGTATTTTGTGTTGATCCTTTGGATAATATTTACAATTTTAGATTTCAAAGATTGTAACATGTTTTTCGGCAAGTCTACGAAACTGTTTGGAAAATATCTGCCACCAAAATATCTGTCTGTTTCAGCAACTTCTTTTTATGATTTTAAAAGCCAATTGCATTACTCAACACCTTTTCACCTAGGTAAAAAATGTGACCTTCCTTTCTGAGGTGTTTTTGTTTTAGTTACCTTCATCTTATCCCGTTTTCTTTTAATGTCTTCCATTGTTGAAATTACTGAAACCAGCTACTTGACTAAGTTTCAGAGCGCATGGAACCTTGTTAGGTGATAAACCCCGTAGACCAAAACCACTGTTGACGGTGTGAGTGTGTATTCATCTGAACTGGTTTTTCTTCTTCACACATATGCATATATTTATGTCCCTACAAAAAGTCTGTTTTAATAATTATTAAAATGAGCCCAGAGTCTTCATAATACAATTTTTTCATATGAAATGAATCAGGAATGCCTTTCCAGGTACTCTGTATGCCAGTCTAACCTATTCTTTGTAAGTACGGTATTAATAGTATTTGTGAATTTTTATTCTGTAGTACAGACACTCCGTAATTTATCTGTTCATTCTGTTATGGTGAACACTTGGGTTATCTGAAATATTTTATTTTCCCAATAATGTTAAAATTAAAACTCTTGTACATTTACTCATAGGTACTTTTATATATTCTTAGGTGGAATAGATTTCTGGAGGAAGAACTGCTAGGTCAAAGGCTGTGGATACTTTAAAAAAAAACTGGTATGGCAAATTGCCATTCTAAAAGTTAACACTAATAGCATGTCATCATTCTTTTTTCATACCTCTATCAGCTCCAGTACTTTTGATTCTTTTAGTCGTTTGAAAATGCTATTTTCCCCATTTTCTTTCAAGTTTTTTTTTTTGGTGTTCAGAATTATATTTCTGATTTGTGACATTGCAAAACATTCAGAAAATAAAAGTTATCACTGCTAATTCTGCTGCAAAAACAAATGTGAACATGTAACCATGGTAAAATCCCTTGATAGTGGGGAACCTGTTACTTCAGGATTTATTTCTGTTCTCATGTACTTTTAACCAGACACATGCATGCAAAGTATGAAAATTAGTTCACATTCGCTAGACCAGAGAACTTTATGATTTATGTTGTTTGATTTTTGGAGGATTAATTTTATAATGGTGATAAAGTAAGAAATGCATAACTTCAGAATTTGATAAAGTGTAACAGACTAGCTGTCTTTTCTTATAAAAACATTTGTGGTCCTATTTGAGGGTTGTTTAAGGTAGAGGGGTGATCTGCTCTCTAGCGCAGGATACACGTCTTCCACTGTTTCTTCTTCACAGTCTGCAGTTGTCCTTATAATGAGTTTGGTACAGTCTGCTTATCATCAAATATGAGTATTGGGCATTCAGAGTTGCTTTGTATAAATTCAGCAGTCATGTGTTTAAAATTTCAAATGTAAAGAAATGATACTTCAATTCATCGTATTTCATGTAAATATTGATAGTGTTCTTGGAATTTTGGCGATTATTTTGTGAAATATTTTGCCATCAGTTTCAAGGCTTCCCCAGCTGGTTAATAAAGCTCGCTGCTTTTTGGCTTTGAAATATTCAGTATTTTAAATACTGTTATTTTTCATTACTGCTTACAGTATGCTCAGGAAATCCACAGCAATCTTATGTGCTTTCTTGGTGCTCTGATCTCAGGTCCCCATGCTAGCTTAGCATGTCCTTTACCCAGGAGACATGTCTGTAGACCCAGGTCACCTTATATAGGTTTGCAGTGCGAGACAGCACCTTTGAATCTCAGGCTAGGTTATTAGGATGGAATAATATCAACTGTTTTAGGCAGTCATTTCCAAAGACTAAGCTATAAGTAGATAAGTAGATAGAAATTCACTCTTTCCTCTTGAAATTCTATTGCACAGAACAGGGGACTACTAGTATAATAACTTTGAATATAGTGAGAAGTGTGTTACAAAAACTTGGTAATGTTTTTGTTTTATAACCTTGTCAGATAGGGCCAAAGTTGATTTATTCCTCAGACTCTTTCATGCTTATTTGGAATTATCTCTCCAGTTCAAAGCTCTCTATGCTTCCTCCCTGATAAACACGATCTCCATCTTTGTGAATTCTGTCGCTGCTGAATTCTGGTGTATCCTAGGCTCTGTCTCTGAAGATGTTATAGACTATGGCATGGAAAATAGAAAGTTGTGGTACAGACTGATGGGGAAGGGAGAGGTGAAAGAATGAACTTTAGTAAGAATATAGTAAACTTTCCCTTATTTGTTTGGTGATGATTTAGTAGCTTGAAAACTTGCCATTTAAAAACTACATAGGAATCCCTTTGAGTCAGGAGGAGGAGGATAGCCTTAACATTAAGGAGAGTCAGGGTGCTAATGAGGTTGCAGACCAAACTATTTGCCAAGGCTGCAATCAAGGCTTGATTGGAGTTGATTTTGGCTTCCAAAAAGCCTTCTTCTGGTAGTTAACAGAAAGCTCCTTTTCTAGCTGTTGTAGAAGGACTATTTTTCCTACAGTCTTACACTGGCCATAGATTTGTTCTAAAATGTCAGGCAGTGATTCTGCTCAGTGATTCTGCTAGTCCTGCTGGCCAGCTTGCTCTTGTCTTGTGAGACTGGAATTACAACAGGCTGACATGCCCACCTGCCATGTGTTGCCTTCTGGGGATCTGAACTCCTTCAGCCCCTACAGAGGCTTGCCCTGGAAGTGCTCTAGCACCTGAGTGGTCTCAGCCCCATGCAGACTCTTAACATAAATATTTTGGTTTTAGGTTTCCATTGTTTGTCGTTTCTTAGTGAAATACAATAGTCAGTGATAAAGACTGGGTGATAAACCACAGTGCTAGAACATGTCTCATGTGTGAGTCTAATACATGCTCAAAACTGGACAGCTGCAGACAGACTTGTTAAGAAACATTTAGAAGCTATTAGGAATGCCTTAGAGAATTTTTCTTTATAGTTTTTCTGAATGAAGGTATGGATGGTTAAATAGTCTGGCCTTTATTAACTTATGTTAATTTTCTTTTTAATTGATAGCAAGTTTTGCTTAGATACCCCCACTCCTATGTGTACATCTGCATGCACGTGTGCATATGAGTTTTTGTTCTTTGAGAGAGGGTCTCATGTAGATCAGGCTGACTTTGGATTTGTTATGTAGCTGAGATTGGCCTTAACTCTTTGAGTGCTGGGTTATTCCTGTTCAGCACCGTTCCTGGCTTCTGGTTTTCTTATCACTCCAGCTTACTGGTTTTACTTGCTCATAGGGCAGGAGGGTCAGTGCAATCTCTCATTCTTTTTCTTTTAAAATTTTTATAAAATACCCTGAAGGGGTCAGGTATATACTAAGGAATTTATGTGTGAGTGAGTGTGTGTGTGTGAGTGTGTGTATGATTTTTAAAGTTGTTACAATAGTTTTTTCTTATTTCACAGAATGAAAAAGGACCTTGTGGTTTTACATTGAAAGAAACATTATTCTTGTTTTGGAAGTTAAAAAAATGTTAAATGTAGACCTTTGTTGAGTGAAGCCCTGGGAAAGCTGCCGATTCTTGCACATAGTCTTAAAATCAACACAGTCCTGCCAGAAGACAGCTGGCACCTGCGGCTCACCCAGCAGATACTGTCCCTGCTTGCTGAAGTCTGAGGTGCCTTAGTCCAGATGACTGTATATTGTGCTGCAAACGTTAACGCCTCGTATCCTTTAGCATGCGCTTTTTCCTACTGTGATAGATGAGGCCATTGCCACTATTTTTTTAAAATTATTCTTTATTTTTTGAGAATTTCATGAGTGCTATGTTTACATTATTCCCCTCCAACTTTGCTCCCCATCCCCAGTTCCTTCTCAGATTCACGGCTCCTTATTTTTTAAGTGTTATTGTTATACTCAGAAAGAGTTGCGAACAGTGCATGCTGAAGTCGTCAAATGTCACTCATGTGTATTGAGGGCTGACCTTTTGGGACTGGATGCCTAAGCAGAGCACGTCCCTGATAAGACTGGTTCCTCTTTCTCAGCAGCCATTAGTTACCCATGGTTTGGAGAAACGCCAGTTCAAACTATGCTGCAGTTTCATGGTACCACCATAATGGCTAAAATTTATAAAAACAAACTGACAATAACTGTTGGTGAGGTTGTAGGGAAGGGGACCCTCCATTAACTGTTGGTGGGATTGCAAACTACTTTGGCCTTTGTGGACGTTCGGGTGGAGTAGATTCAAGAAGCTAAGAATGGACTAGCATATGACTCAGCCATAGCACTTGCCTGCACATGCCCAAGGCTTCATCCTGCTGCACAAGCTGTGTGCATTGTGCTCTGTCCACTATTGGCTTCAAGAATTCACTTTCTTCTGCTTGTTACAGTTCTACTTTCTTTGTACTTTTGTAATTCTTCTGATAGTTTTAAACACGGGTGAGCTGACTACTTTATTTCATCTTAACACAAACTGGGGTCACTGGAGAAGAAGGAGCCTCACTTGAGAAAAAGGCCCCAAAGACCTGGCTCTAGGTAAGCTTGTGTGCTATTTTCTCAGTGATTGAAACGGCAGGGCCCAGTCCATTGTGGGTGGTGCCATCCCAGGGCTGGTGGTCTTGCGTTCTGTAAGAAAACTGACTCAGCAAGCCATGATGAGCAAGACAGTAAGCAGCACCCTATACACGGCCTCTGCTTTATTTCCTGCCTTCAGGTTTCAGCCCTGCTGGATAAGACAATGGGGTTCTTACTATATTGCCTAGTATAGTCTCAAAATCCTGGGTTCAAATGATACTCTTGCCTCAGCTTTCTGATTAGCCCTCTTTCTTGCCCAGCAACAAATACAAATGTATACATGCACATATTTCAGTACATATATATGTATTTTCGTCTGTACAGTAGACAACTCAGTTTTAAAATACAGAAAACTCAGGTAAAGGTAGATTCTATTGGTTTTGTGTTGCTGCAGGTACAGAATGAAGCTCATGGGGAATTCAAGTTAGTGTGTTGAGAGCCACAGCAGACAGATGGAGATAGGTGTCTCCATCTTTCCACCATTTGGTAATCTGTGATATATAGCTAGTTATATGTGACCAATATAATGTGGGTTGGACTTTGCCAGTATTATTCAGTTTGGCTTCTAAAAACAAACAGTGACATTTGACTGGAGTTTGAAACACACTTTAAAATAATCTCAGGACAGAATGCTTGTTCTTTCATTTGTCCTCCCCTTTTCTTTTTTTGAATATGATGCTAGAATGATTATTATATGATACATATGTAATATCTATTCATTCTTTGAAGAAAATTTGCAGAAGTCTTAAATTTTAATTGAAATAAGTATTGAAACATTGGGGCTAGAGTGTCTCAGTCAGTCAAGTACTTGCATGCAAACCTAAAGAAAGACCTGGGCTCTCCCAGTGCTGGGCAAGCTGACAGGAGGGTCCCTGGGCTGTGCTGGTCAGCTGCTGTAGCTGAATCAGTGAACACTAGGTTCAGTAAAGATGCTGATTCAGTAAATAAAGTGGAGAGGCAGTTAGGGAAGGCACCCTGTGATGCCCTCTGATCTCCACACACGCGCGCGCACACACACACACACACTTGCACGACCCACCTATGCCCATGTGTACTGGTACACACACTTGCATACAAATAAATAAAACAGAAACATGCATCGCTTTGCATGATGCCAAATACAAATACAACCCTGAAATTTGTGTAGGGGCATTAATTTTCTGTCTGAATGTTCCTTTCCTTCCGCCTGTCCTTCCTCTTTCTTTTCTCTTTCTGAGTGCAGTCTGTCAGAATGGTAAGTTTAGAAGTCATTTTCCTGCTTGCTCAGTAATACTTTTCCACGTGTCTGTTGTTGACAGTCTGGAGCTGCATGAAGTGTACCCTCAAAGTTTATGTTCCTCAGTATTGAAATTGAGTAAGGTCGGAAGACATTTCAAAAATGTAGGAATTTGCCTATTGTTTTTGAAATGTTTTCAAACAGCTTTTGTTATCTGCACACACGATCATGGCTCTCATAGACTTTGTAGAAAGATGCTATTCTGTTGGTTAGAATTATTATTAAAGAAAATAATTCTCTACATTTCCCTTTGTGGTTTTAGTTGGAGGATAAAATCATGTTAAAGAACATTTGTGGCACTTTTTGAAAAATGTTTAGGAATTTTTCAGTAAAAGGTCTGTAACTTTAAGCATATTTTGCAGTGATGGAATTTTTACAAATTATTATTTTAAATATGGGGTTAATGTTACAGATTTTGAATAAACTGAAAACTACCAAACCTACATTGTCATTTAACCAACATACTTTTGAAAACAAATGCACAGTAGTTGATTTATTTCTGGCGCCTTATGAGGAAGTGAATTAAAGAGCTATAAAATCAGCAGATGCATGCTTGATTATTTCAAACTGTGCTATGTTTGTTTATGCCAGTCTGAGCGCCGCTGATGGGGGAGGGGGGGTCTCCAGTCTTCTGTTCTATGCTGTGGATTAATTGTTCACTAGGGAATTTGACTGAGAACCTAAAACCCAGGCTTCTAGAAGATATCCCTGGCAGGAAGAATTTTCCAAATACAGTGTGCATAGTTAGCCACCGATTCAGTTTCTTTCATTTTAGATATGATCCCCAATTGAGTGGAACTTATGATAAAACCTGGCCTTTCAGATTTTAATGCATAACCCTTTATTTGGGAATGTAGTTTCCTCTGAGCCTTTAAAATATGAAGAAGAAGAAATGAAAATTATTATTTTGGATTAATTTAAATTGCTTTATGAGCATATTTTGGGACAAACATATTAGGTTAGATATTGATCGTTATTACAAATGAGAGTTTTGTAGCCTTAAGGAATTATCCATGCATCACGGTTCTCCCAACTGAACATTTAGTTAAATTTCTTGCAATCCCAAAAGAGCAGCAATGGTTTCTTTCTTTCTTTTTTTTCTTTTAAAGACTTGGGATATTTTTATCTTTAGACAAAGTTTTTACATTTGGTAATATAAACAGGAAGTGCAGCATTTAAGTGAGTCTGTAGTCTGTTATTTCTAGAGAAAAAAATTCTAATTCATTTTAAGTGGGAAAGGATTTGATTTCTCTACAGACTGTTATTAAATAGTATAACAGGGAAAAATTCCTTTGTTGTGTTTTCCATAAAACATAAGTCACTGTTTCCTCAAGCTGAAGAATAGCTAAGTATTTGTGTATGGAATGATTATAGGAGATGGTGTCTTGTAATTTGACATTTTGATAGAGTTGTCTCTGAGTTACTAAGTATAACTTGTTAATGTTTGTTATTGATGGCATGTAGATTACTTCATGACTCTATTTGCCAATTCTACTAAAATTCTAGCTTTTTGTGACTCATTTGTGGAATGTTTTAATGTGCAGCTTGGTCAAACTGTCAGTTGGAGCTCTAGGTTGGCATGGCTCTAAACATAAACTCTGATTTCATATTTAATTATTTAAAATATTTTTAGCAAATTGATTTATTTGTGTTTTCATAAATCTAATGCTAATTGAAAAGGAAAAACATGTAAGAATAATTTGTAAATTATCAGAGAAGAAAATGGACATTTGACCTTATGGGGAAATCAGTAAAACATAAATTAAGTGTTTCAGAATCTATTTAACGATTTGTTTTGTTACTTATTTTTAGTAAGACAGCTCTTTTTAATCTTTTGAGAAGAATGTTTTAATGTAGAATAGAAACATAGAATCCTTGAAAATATTTTATTTTTAGGGAAACCCAAATGACAACAAGGGCAAGTGACATGGGCCCTTTCTGCTCTGCAGGCGTTGGCTGCCGCAGCTGTTGGTCTGAGCTTCTTCCTTTGATTCTGTGCTCCGCTGCTTCCTCTGCTGTCCCCTGCTCTCCTTTGTTCTCCTTTCTCTTCTCTCACTTCTCTCCTTTGTTTCTCTTCTTTTCTACTTCTGCTTTGGCCCTAAATACAGCAAATTATTGAAGCCACCATATGAAGGCACTGTATCAGATAGTAGGGACCAGACTTTTTTTCTCCTATTAAAATAATTAAAACTTATTTTTATGTTTTCTTGACATGACGTTTCTCTGTGTATCCGTGACTGTCCCAGAACTCTATATAGACAGGGCTGGCCTTAGACTTACAGATACCCACCTGCCTCTGCCTCCTGAATGCTGAAATTAAAGGTGTGTGCCTCTATGCCCAGCAAATAATACAGTTTTGAAAGATTCTTAGAGATGACTTCCTAGATTTTTTAAAAAAAATCTTTAACAAATATTGTATTGTCATCTTTATCTGTTTATTGTCCTTGCTTTCAAGAAGTACATACTTTATGTGGTTCTATAATGATGTATAGAACATCAAAGGAATATAGAGAACAATTCATCTTAGATTTGAAGAGCAATTCTAATGGATCAACAGACAAGAATTTGCTGCCCTGCCTGCCTTGGCTCTCAGATGGCAGGAGAGGACCTACTTCAGAAATCGGTCCTCTGGCTCCATGTGCCTATGCATATATGTTCATGTATGGACAAAAATATGCTCTGGTTTGTAAGCCTAGTCTAGGCACATCCGTATGGTAAATATTTATCATTTACAAATGTCTCCCTATATTTTGACATTCCCCACTTCTAACCTTAAAACTTCTCCACTTTTCAGAGCCAAACTAAAGACCAGGGGTGGATTGGGAAGCAGAATTTATAATACTTAAAAGCCTGATACATTTTGACATTTATCTGGTCCTTGCATTTCTTGTTGTTGTTGTTTTTGTTTATTTTGTTTTGTTTTTTGTTTTCGAGACAGGGTTTCTCTGTAGCTTTGGAGCCTGTCCTGGAACTA
>LOEQ01003103.1:161491-173088 GCA_001685075.1 Bramus lutescens | reverse complement strand
CACCATTTGGGACCTACAGCATTTCTGCTGCCTACTGCCACTGGGGATCTTGTAACATTTTTAAAAAATCATAAAACTTACTACAGTTGCTATGTAGTTACAGCTGACTTCATACAGTTTGGGAGCGGGCTCCCCACTGTCATATCTAGTCCAGAGAACATAGACCACACATCAACTTGGGAAGCTCCACTCTTAGTAAAGAAGCATGGTAGCACAGCATGCACAATTCTGTAAACGAAATCCCTTAAGCTGGACTCGCCTGGACCTCACAAAAATCCATTACCACAAATGGTAAAATTAGCTCTAGGGCTTTAAATCTTTATACAGTATTACTGCTCACAGATTGACCTACACTCTCAATTTGTTATATCTTAGCAAGTTTTGTAAAACTTTAAGACAATTCTGAAGCCATTTCTGACAATTCGGAGCCCTCTCAGTCTCAGCAGTAATGCGCCCTCCTTCCCCCGGGAACCAAGTACTTAACAGCTACACATGCACGTATGTTCTCCAGAAATTGGGGCAAGATAACCTTTAAGATGTTGACTCAGTTCCTGAACAATTACCCACACACGTATGTTTTGACTTAGCCCCTGGGGAACAGGGTTAAAGTGACCTCTTACCTCATCTGATCTGGCAACTGCTCTCCAGCCAATTATTGGTAATAGNACGTATGTTCTCCAGAAATTGGGGCAAGATAACCTTTAAGATGTTGACTCAGTTCCTGAACAATTACCCACACACGTATGTTTTGACTTAGCCCCTGGGGAACAGGGTTAAAGTGACCTCTTACCTCATCTGATCTGGCAACTGCTCTCCAGCCAATTATTGGTAATAGKCCTTTTGAATAAGCCAATCATAATAGTCAAAGAACAACCCCCAGAACAATACCAGCCATTCAGGGTCTTTCTGGCCTCCCAAATGCTGGAAGACCCTGTCATGATAGAATTAATAAAATCCTCACGCTTTTACATCAGCTGTGGTGTGAGAAATGGTCTCTTGGGGTGACTCTTCCTCGGTGATTGGACTCTAGGGTCCAACAGTTATCCATAGTAATTTCTATGTATAGGGCTGGTATGTTTAGATAATTTGGACTGCTTTCTGAAATTAAAAGATGATATAAACTGGACATGATGGCTCACACTTGTAATTCCCTCACGCAGGAGACGCAAGAGAATAGCATGGGCTAGACAGAGTTCTAGGTTGCCTAGTCTGAACTATTGTGTCAGATCCTGTCTTTAAAAAAAAAATTAAAAACATAAATTAGTGTAGGGCCCATGGGTCCACCCCTGCTCCTGGGGTTCATATTGAGGACAGTTTCTGGTCAGCCAGCTAAAACATTCTGTTTGTTCCAAATGCTCCTCTGCCCCACCTGGTGATTAGCTGTAGGGCATTGTTTATTCCATCTTAGATGTGGCAATTTCCCTCCTGCCTGAGGAGAATTCCTTGAGCAGCTGCTAGGATTTCCCCAAGGTTGAATAAATGGCATTCAGCTGAGGCATTCAACTGATCTCCTTTCAAATGACCCAGGTCTCTTGTGTGTTCTTTCAATCTCCAGGCCCTTGCCTGGCTCACGTACTGGTATGGTACAGTGGCACGTGAACTGTACAAAGAGGGTAACACAGGAGAAGGTGTTGCAAATTAGTGCTGGAGAGATGGCTCAGTGGTGAAGAGCACTGCTGCTCTTTCAGAGGTCCTGAGTTCAATTCCCAGCAACCATAAGGTGGCTCACAAGCACCCGTAATGAGATCTGGTGCCCCCTTCTGGCCTGCAAGGNTTTCAAATGACCCAGGTCTCTTGTGTGTTCTTTCAATCTCCAGGCCCTTGCCTGGCTCACGTACTGGTATGGTACAGTGGCACGTGAACTGTACAAAGAGGGTAACACAGGAGAAGGTGTTGCAAATTAGTGCTGGAGAGATGGCTCAGTGGTGAAGAGCACTGCTGCTCTTTCAGAGGTCCTGAGTTCAATTCCCAGCAACCATAAGGTGGCTCACAAGCACCCGTAATGAGATCTGGTGCCCCCTTCTGGCCTGCAAGGACACAAGCAGGTAGAACATTGTATACATAATAAATAAATCTTAAAATTTTTTTAAAAAATTGAAAAGTTGAAGGATAATAAAGGGAGAAACAACATAGCAGTTAATTTGTAATAGACCAGGAGCTGATATTCAAATTTGCTTAATGTCTTCCTTTTAAGTATTATTTCAGCTGGTTTTATAGAAAGAACCGACACATCACCATGAACAGCTGAAAGCAAACTCAAACAAGAGCAGCAGCTAACTTTAGAGTATTTCAGGCACTATTGTAAGCCCTTGACACAGACACAGTCACAATTCTGAGGTCTCACTTTGTAGACTTGTAGATTGCTAAAGCATTTCCCCAAGGTCCATGATCTACAGTATGTAATGAATACTCACTGACATTCCTATAATCTGGCCTTTCCACAGATGGGGAGACAGAAAGCGTCTTATTAGTAGGGCCCAGAGCTCCAGCCACAAACCTCTTGATTCCTTTGGGAAAAGAAAAAAACAAAAGGTGTGAAATCACAATCTGCTTTTTGGTATAAATCCTCAAATTCAAGGATCAAGTGCAGTAACACAAACTTATAATCTCAGTTCTAAGGAGTCAGAAGCAAGTCTGTGAGTTGGAGGTTGACCTGGGCTACCTACTAGGAATCCATCCCAAAATATAAAAAGGGCTGGGACTGGGACTTAGTGGTAAAGTGCTTGCTTACCACACCCAAGGCACTCATCCTGGTTCAACTCCCCCAGTAAGGAAAAAAGGGGGTGAGGGAGACTTTTCCTTGACTATAAGGCTATAATCCTCTATAGCTCAGAAACCTAAAAAGTCCTAAAAGCCTAATTTTTTCAAAATTCATTTGAAACAAAACTACCAAACTAATTAATAAAAGGCTATTTAATTTTTATGTCACTGAGATGACAGATTCTCTTACCGTATTTGTTCATGACTAGGAAAATCACACAATAAAAGGGATATGTACGTATCATTGCCATTAACAATTCAAAAGAACTCTCAAACTTCAAATCCAAGTATTTCTGCATGCACCCTTTCTATTACAGCTGTGTGTTGGCATACTTTCTCCCTATTCTTAAGAACCCAAAGTCTTGAATTTAACAAGGTGCTTTACATTAGAACATAATGTGAGATGCTTTACAGTACTACACTGCAGGCCTTTCACTAGAGTAAATACTATATCAGAGTTAATAATTAAAAAGCCTGAAATTCCAGTATGAAGCAGAATATTGCTCTAGTCAGTTCTTTAAACACACACACACACACACACACACACACACACACACACACACAAATCTTGCCTCAGGGCTAGAGAGAGGATTCAACAGTTAAGAGAATTGGCTGTTCTTCCAGAGGACCTGTTTTCAATTCCCAACACATGGCAGCTCTCAACTGTCTATAATTCTAGTTCCAGGTGACTTGGCACACTCGCACAGAAATATATGCAGGCAAAACATCAATGCACATAAAATAAAGATAAATAAATCTTTTTTAAAAAATCTTGCCTCTAGGCCAGAAGTAAACTTGTTTCTATAGCAGCCTGGGAAGTTGTGCTCACATACATATATATCATAACAAAAGCCAGGAGTCTTAGAACTCATTACTTCGTGATTTTAGTAGCATAATCTGGACTGTGCTTTACAATACACAGGAGAAGACTGTCAATTAGCTAATGTTTGGCACGCGGGAGGTAGAGGCAGGAGGATCAAGGGTTCAAGGTCCTCCTCTGCAACACTGGTTGAGATCAGCCTTGGGCTCCAAGCCTGCCTCAAAACAGAGAAAAAAAGAAATTATTTTCAGCCTATGAAAAGGTTCTTTATCTTCCCCAGTGTTGAATAATAGTGTTGACAGGTACCACCTCTCTGTTGGGGTAACAGGCTCTGCAAGTCCACGAACTTAAGCATTATATCTCTCAGAAACAGATTTCCTTGTAAACTGCTTTGGTCTTCTTCATTAGTATGCTGTCAGTTACTTCCTAACAATTTCTTCCCATCATTCCTGCTGGCAATGACTGCACACTTCCAAATCTTTCAGGGCTCAATATATTTCTTCTACTGCTTTCCCTGTCTCAAAGCAGTGTTTCCCTGTCTCAAAGCACTCCCACTAGCAGTGTTCTGATGGCAGCTAGCCAGGAGACTGGTTATTTCAAGAACCACTTTAGTCCCAGCAAGATGAAATCAAATGCTACATCCTTCTGTCAGCCAGGAAGAGCAATCGGGTCATCATTAGTCTTCATGAGAAAATGAGGCAATCACTGCTTAAGTGAGTCAGGCATGGAGAAGAAGGCAGCTTTTGAAGGATAAGAACAAATACTCAAATAATAACCTAAATCAAACCAGCCAGTTGCTATTTAATAACCCAGTGATGTGCCTAGCTACCAAGTCAGGCTATGAGCATCATCAGGGTAAAAGAGAAAACCCTGAACTGGAGATCCACAGGGACAGTGTCACTTCAGAGACACGGAATGCTTGTCTATGGTACTATGGGACATATCCTGCAAACAAGTAGATTATCTGCTCCCAAGCCAAACATGATGTGAAATAAAACTGCACATGAGTTGAGAACATCAAAGAACTTGTGTGTGTGCCACAAAGAAAGAGAATGTCCCTTACCTGTCTGCAGAGTTATCTCCTCAGCAGCTCTTCGGGCCACATCTGCAGAGCACTTGTTCATCCGGTAGGCCTAACATATCAACCACTGAAGTTAGTCTGCCCTGCTTTTCCTCCATTCAGCAAGGTATCTATAACTAGCTAATTCTTAGTTGAACTCTGAGTGAAACCAACCACTGTAAGGCTGATATCTGCACATCTACAAGCTCAAATAAGTTGATATGCCAAATAGTCCACTCAGGTGTGGTAGCCTATAATCTTAGCACTGGGGAAGCTAAGAGGGTGAATTTAAAAGTGTGCCAAGGCTATAAAATGAGATGCTGTCTTGAAAGAAAATAAGAGAAAAAGTATTCAAATGGGAAAAGCAACATTCGAGAGAGGAAACCTAAGACTAAGAGTGCAGTTCTCATGGCAGATTTTCTTGGCCCTGATTTTATTACTGGACGATGGAAAGAAGCAGTTCTAAACTTTCTGTACACTATTAACACCTTTAAAATCCTGTCAGTAGTGGTGGCACATGTCTTTATTCCCAGTACTGTGGGGGGAGGGGGCAGAGGCAGGCAGATCTCTGAATTCAAGGACAGCCTGGTGTACATAATGAGTTCCAGAACTACACAGAGACACCCTGTCTCTGGAAGAAAAGAATATGATAAAGTGGCCTGGAGAGATGGACCAATAATTAAGAGCATTGGATGCTCTTCCAGAGGACCTGAGTTCAATTCCCAGCATGCACATGGTAGTTTACAATCACCTGCTAATCCAGCTCCAGGAGACCTAATACCCTCTTCTGGCTTCCACAGGCACCAAGCACACTCCTGAGTACACAGATACATATGCAAACAAAATAATATTTTCATCTGAAAACGACTCACATATGCAAAGCAGTCTACAAGTGATGGGACCCTTCAGAAGCTGTTCACACATCAACAAGTGTTCCTAGACTTGTGATCTGCATCAAGTCCTTTAACCACTTTGGCACCTCAAATTGTGCAATTAACAAACCAGAATATCCCAAAAACAGGATTTGGTGCACTGTGGCTCATAGCCCATCTAGTTGTCCATTTCTGCACTGGAACAGCCACAGCCATTTACTTACATGTACAGGTTCACAGTCAGTGATCCTGCCTTTACCAAAGGATACTGTTATTTGACTATTACTTGCCCCAAAAAGCCAGCTGCAATGAATGGGCTGCTACCCTAATAAGCAGAAGAGGTTCCAGCCATGATCCCTGAGAATTAGGATTAGAATGACAGCCACTTCAAGCGGTTCTGTCACTAGCAATCTCCAGTGCAATCAATACTATTAAGCATATTAGACAGAAAAGTCTCACCAAGTGTTCAAGGCCATAGTCAGCTTGGGCAATACAAGTGCTGCTGAAAGTGTTTGTTTCAATGATATCTGCTCCAGCCAGCAAGTATTCCTGCAACAAAATATAGTAAGTCTGCTACTGTGAACTTAAGAGTCCATGGCCCCAATAATAAACACATCTTTTCATTTTGTCACCAAACATAAATCAAGACTAGAGATGCAAGCAGGTAGAAGGATTTCACAGAAAGGCATACGTAAGACCAGCACATAAATTCAAACAAAAATAATACATTAAGTTATGTAAGTTTAGTTACATTCCTTAAATTCTGGTTTTTTGTTTTGGTTTTGGGGTTTTGTTGTTGCTGCTGTTTTTAGGGAGAAACATACAAACTTCAAGGGGCAGTGGCCAGGCAATAACTAGGATCCTGCCTGTCAAGTTCCTTAATGTTTCTGAGTGTTGAACTCCTCATCTAAAGTATTAAAACCACTTTCTGCCAACAGTTAGTCTATACGGTAATATCAGCCAGGACTTCAAGTGGCTGGCACACCCTAGGTACTCAGGAGCCACCAGCTCTGTTCTCCACATCTCGGCACTTTAACATAACTGATATGCACTGAGAACTGCACGGCCCCTAAGAAATCAAATTCTGAGTATGTTTTTTTCGGTCTGCACCTCCTATTCCTGTATCTGCAACCTACCTGGAACACTGAGAACTTGGTACCGTACCATTCTGCCTGTTTAACCTGCCTTCCTAGTTTCTCTGTCTGGACCACATCTCCGTCTCAGTCTGACCCAGTCTGGACTACTTTATTTTCTAACAGTTAACAAACTTAGTCTTTCCTAAGCTGATGAATAATGTTTGCAGAACTGAAAATGAAAGCCAAGATGAGCACATTTATAATAGTGGTCATCAAGAGAGAGATAACTAAAGCAACTTTATTACGTGTCATATGGCACCTAAAAAGCCACCATGTATGTCTATGACAATGGGGAGGCCACCAAAGCACCACGGAATAGGAAGGCACAATGTGTAAAGCATATTGGTATGGTCTGAATGCAAAATGTACTTAGATTCATGTTTAAGGACTTGGTCCCAACTGGTAGCACTGTTTCAGGAGGTTGCAGAACCCTTAGGAAGTGGGCCAACCTGGAGGAAGGAGGGTACTACCCAGTCTCTCTGCTCCCTGATCAGCACACAGTTACATGATCAATGCCATGTAACAAGCAACTGCTCCCTCCACCATAAACACTAATACCTTTCTACCACAATGCACTATACCCTCTCTCTGAGCCAAAATAAATCCCTTATTTCTGTCGCTATTCTGGCAGAGATAATTAACATATAAATACAACCACTAAGTCTACTCACATAATATGCAGATATAAATGTGTAACAAAAATAATTAGGAAGATAAGCATCAACTGATAGTAGCTATTGGGGGAAGGTAGCAATTTATAGCAGTAGTCACACAGGAATTTATTCTTATTTTAAACAGCAAGAAAGGGGGCTGGAAAATGATTCTAAGGTTAAGAGCTATCTATTCCTCCAAAAAACCTACTTTCGTTTCCAGGGCTCACATGGGTAGCTCATAACCATATGTAACTATAGTTCTAGGAGACCAGACACCCTCTCTCGTACAGCCTGCACAGGCACCAGGCATGCATACAGTATAGACATACATGCAGGCAAAACACCAAATGTGCAGTCATATAAAATAAAAATAATGTATCTATCTACATTTTTAAGTAAACAACCCTAAGGGTACCTTTTAATGCCATACTGAAATTTAAAATATGAATCTTGGCAGGGAGGAAGAAACATGGCACTCAGACCTTAGTGTACTGACCAGATGAACAGATCTGCTTTCTTTTGCTACACTTCACCATGTGAGAATATGATAGGAAGAATGGTACATGGTAAGCAGAGGGGGCCCTCAGTAGACACCAGAGTTATGGTATCACGATGATGTACTTCCTACTGCTACAAACTGTAAGAAATAAATGCTGGGACCTGGAAAAATGGCTCAACAGTTAAGAGCACCAGGTGCCCTTCCAGGAGACCCAGGTTCAATTACCAATACCCAAATGGCAGTTCACAATCACCTAAAACTCCTAGAGGCAGTCCTAGAGGATCTAATACCTAGTTTTGCTTTCCCTGGGCACCAAGCACACACATGATACACATACATAAATGCAATCAAAGCATTCACACATATAAATCAAAANAGGAATGTTGTTACTTGAGTCATCTAATCTGAGAATTTCTATAGCAACACAAACTTAGACACCATCTTTCAGTGTATCTTCACAGGGTATATAATAGGCAAACATAAGACTCCTAATTTGTTCCAGGATTTATGGCTTTTCAACTAAAGTTTAAATGCTACAAAGGCCAAAACAAAACAAAAAAAAACAACCTCCCTCTGTCATCTGCTTATCCCAACTGACCAACTAACACAGGGTGTAACTTTTACTTGGTGTGAAATACCTGCTTTTTTAATAAATCACATTCTTTTTCCATATTCTCTAGAGCACTAGTCATGACAGTCTGAGCTTGATACATGAAATAACCTGAACAAATGCTTAAGAGCTTGGAAATAACTCACCTTATGAATTTGGTAAATAATATCAGGTTGAGTTATACTTAAGATGTCATTGTTGCCTTTCAGTGGCCTGGTGTGATCTTTAAGTTCTTGACCTTGGAAATTTTCTTCGTTCAGTTTGTACTGCTGGATCATGGTCCCCATTCCACCATCTAGCACCATAATCCTCTTCTTAAGAATGGCTTCAATCTCATCCTTCAGGGTTTTCTTCATTTCTCCTTTAAAGAAAGTAAAAATTGACTTCAAAAAATGAAAAAGGAAGCTATGCGGGGGATGTAGGTAAGTGGTAGACTCATGTGTAAGACCACTGTGTTTGCCCCAGCACCACAAAGAGGAAAAAAGGTAAGGAGCAGGGAGGAAAGGATTAGGAAAGATAAAGGAAACGTGGAGGGGAAATTCAGAGTAATTCATAACTCACAATAAAGAGTAAGTAGAGCTTATGAACTTAGTAACTACAGCATTAGAAAACTTGATGCTTCCTTGTTTGGTTTTGTTTTGGGGCTTTTGTTTTGGTTTGGGGGGGGGTTGTTTGTTTGCTTGGTTTGGTTTTTTGAGACAGGGTTTCTCTGTATAGCCCTGGCTGTCATGGAACTCACTCTGTAGACCAAGCTGGCCTCAAACTCAGAGATTCACCTATAGGCTTAGTTACTTCTGTTTCAGAGTTCAGAGAAACAGTCAACAATGTTTAAGGGGAATCAACCTAGGCCAGGCTGCAGACATCCTCAGAACTCTTGTTAATTCTGTAAAGCTTTTACAGTTGAAAACGCTGACAATTCCAACCTGACCTCTAAAGCATTAGCTTCCACCATAAAGTATCCACGTACTGCCACACCACAGGGTTTTCCTCACTCATCTCTGCTCTGTCTATGAAATAACCTCCTACCACCTTCAAGCTTCTCACCTCTCCCATGCTCTCAGGAAAGGCCCCAATTCCAGCCCTTCCCAGCCTTACGGTCTAGTTTCTAAGAACTACTGGATGGTCACAAAGGAGGCTGACTGGAATGAACCCACACCAAGCCTCATCTTTTCAGCGCCTCCAGCATCTGCTGATTCGACCTCTGCTCAACTTTAGCACCAAATCCTTCTCATCCTCTTCACTCTACAAGTGATTAACCTAATCCTGTGCAAACGTCTTCTGTTGGAAGCACCTCGAGTTCCTACTGAGGCTGGGGGTTCTTTCCTTGTCCATGTACTTATGATGATGCGAATGTAAAATGTACTAAAAACCTCAGGCATTTGAACACTTGGTCCCAGTTGGTGGTGCTGTTAGGAGAGGTTTAGGAGAGGCTGCCTTGCTGCCATTAGTTATGTCACTGGGGATGGACTTTGAGAGTACATAGTCACACTCCTTTCTCTGCATCCTGCTTGTGGCTCCTGCAGCAATGCCTGTTACTTGCTGCCATGCCTCCCTACCACAATGGACTCATCTTAACCCTTCCTTCTGTATGCAAGCAACAGTAGTAACAGAGCACCAACAGAGTACATGCTCAGTGATACCCCAATACTTCCCATGCCCCCCAATCTACTCCTTCTCACCTCCAACATACAGATTCCTCTCCTTCCTGATACAGCTTCCTCTTCTGTCACTCTTTAAAAATTACTTTCTACAGTCAACAATAACCTACTAGTTACTGAAGACATGAATCTAAGGCCCAAGTTTCAAACTACCCACCTGACATCTTCTCCCAGAATACCCAACAACTTCTCAATCTAATTTTCAAAAACAATCTTGCTGTATGGTTTCACTTCCCTATTTCTGTGAATGACAATGTCCTTTCCAGAAATGCAAACTCCAAATCTCAATATTATCTGACTCTTCTTCTCACTGAAAACAACCATCTGTCTATTTGGATCACGAGCTCTACCAGTGTGGCCTCTAAAATAAATCCCACTATACCAAGCATACTCTACTAGTGAGATCCAATCTTAGTCCTCTTCAGAAAGAGCACTTCCGTAACCTGAAAAAAAAACAACCTAGCTAAGTGTAGATAATAAACTTGTTTTGTTTGTAGAGACAAAAACAAAGGTCTCAAGCCGCCCAAACTCACTATGTAGCTACCTCAAATTCCTGCCTGACCTGCTACCTCTCTCTCCCAAATGGTGGGATTCACACATGTGCCACCATATTTGGCTATATTCACTGAAAGTAATAAAACACTTTCTAAGAACAAAGTTAAGATCCCGTGAGCCAACCAAAAGAAATCACTTCATGAAAATACAAAGTAAAGGTAAGGCTGAATTAAGTCTATCTAACAAATGATAGGAAATAGCCCAGTCATTCCAGGTTATAATCAAAAGCAAATTCAGATGTAGTACCACTTTGGCAATCTCCCAATGTCAATGTCCCATCAACTAGTAAATACTGACTCTGGTATGATTAAACTAAAAATGGCAAGGTGACAAAAGGCAAGTCATCTGGGTTTTAGTCTCAGATCCCCTAAGCAGCAATAGGATTTTAGATAAGTCTTCCCTGGTTCAGTAAAATGGAAAAATATCATCCCTGCCTTCATCAACAAAACTGTTTATAAGATTGTGTGTTAACAGCTGAACCTCTGAAGTAACATGTCATTAAATGAGACATCTAAGCTTGACGTAAAATAAAAATTTGTTAATTATTCCTACTATTATTATTACTATTATCACTAACTCTAAAAACTTTCTATTAGCAAGGCCAAAGCTATTAAAAAACAGTATCTAAGTCTAAAGAAGTGGCTTATTTTCCGGTTTGGAAATGAAAATCAATCTTGTAGAACGAAAACAACAGTCTGTGAAAACAACTAAAACATATTCCAAATGAGAAAAAAGAGGACCAAAAACCTTATCTATATCCCTGATTGATAAAGTTGTAATTCACCCTAGAATGAGACCATATGAGCACAGGGTGTGACATTAGGAGAAAGGTCACCCATGTGGAATTTCTCTAAGAATGATACTCAGACTTCCTAGGGGGAAAAAAGTGCAATCTTTTCCACAGATAATAAGACATGGCTTGAGACCCACATTGGAGCACTGGACTGAGCTCCCAAGGTCCAAATGAGGAGCAG
>LOEQ01003103.1:99669-114020 GCA_001685075.1 Bramus lutescens | reverse complement strand
TTTTTACCTGTCGTGGATTTGGTTGGGACAATGGACAAAGGGAGATAAAATGATACCCTGTCATTGTTTACAGTGAACTTTGACCTTGGGTTTGCTGAAGCTATGTGTGTAAAGAATGTAGGAATCCTACAAGCGTGTGGAACCTTTTGAAAAACAACATTAATGGCGTGTGAGCAGAAAGTTTCAAAGAAAATTAGATTATGAAAGACCAAGGACTGCTTCATCAGAACCAGTCTCCTTATGAGGAGAGAGGGCAGGAAGGGAGGGGCGAATGATAGAAAATAAGATGAGACATAGAAGGTGAAGGGTGAGTGGTGACTTGTGTTCCTCATCCTCCCTCTGTGCACCAGAGGGAGCATGATAGTAACAGGACGTGCGTGCGAGTTACTGCGGCTCTTTCACTGGGGAGGGCCCGCCAGCATATACTAAATCTGTGTGGATAAAAGAGAGTTAAATGCTTGGAGGCTCCAACAGCAGGCTTCTGAGAAGCACTTCCTCTGAGAGGTCTCAAAGCCAGCCTGCCCACCATGGAGCTGCTGTCTGAGTCTGGCTCAAATCACAGAAGTCACACTTGAAGTCTCAGTTCTGAGTGCTTTGAGAACCACCAAGAGAAAGAGAAGGATTGCAGAGAGGAGCGTGCGGCTGGTTCAGAGTGCTCGTGAGAACCGCCAAAGGAAAGAGAAGGTTTGAAGAGAGGCGAGTATGGATGGTCTATAAAAGTCTAAATTACAAGAAAGCACACGAGGCTCTGAGAATTCTATCACATTTACAGGGTTTCCTGTGATCTGGGCTGAAGTCAACAAGATTCCTTTTACAAGTCTACAAGAAGTATGCCCACAGACCTAAGCCCAGAGGTCACCTCCAAACAGGTTCAAGGTAGATAGTTTCCTACCACCTGTTGAAAGTATGGCAGACAGGACGAGAAGAATGCTTCCAGTTTCCATTGCAAGGGAAGCTCACGGCTAAGAGGTCAGTTAGCCTCGTGATAGCTCACACCTGGATTCAGAGATCAACACAAATATCACAGGATGAGAGTGACAACAGTAGGTAGAAAGGCAAAGATTCTCCAGGTGTCATCGCTAAGCTGACAGCAGGCGGCGATGTGGACCTGTCAGCACAGCAAACAGAGGAAAGACTCCTGGATCGCTGTGGTAAGAGCAAGGATGGGAGGAGACTACAAAACATCTATGGTAATCCATGGTCTGCAGGTTACATCCCAAGGCCCTCGCAATCTTAACAGTTACAAGATTCCTGCATGGTACTCTTCTACAACTATGGTTGTTACATTTGTGTAAACATTCTGGATCATTAAAGGTGAAGATAAAGAAAAGGAATAGTCAGCACATGCCTGCAAATCCATGTGGTAGTTTGAAAGAAAATGGCCCCCAAAGGGAGTGGCACTACTAGGAGGTGTGACTTTGTTGGAGGAAGTATGTTTCGGGGGGGGGCATAGGCTTTGAGTTCTATGCTCAAGCTACTCCCAGTGTGACAGCAGACTTCCTGTTGTCTTCCAATCAAGATGTAGCCAGCACCATGCCCGACTGCATGCCACCATGTTCCCAGTGATGATAATGGACTAAAACTCTGAAACTGTAAGCTGCCACCTCAATTAAACATTTTCCTATATAAGAGTTGCCATGGTCATGGTGTCTCTTCACAGCAATAGAAACCCTGACACTCCAACGCTCAGGAGGCTGAGGCAGGGTGTTGCCTCTGTTTCTGGGCCAGCCTGGATTATATAGTGGATTTAAGGTCAATTTAGAATGTATAGAAAGACCTGCTCAGAGAATGGGAAGTAAGGGAGGGAGGGAGCCAGGAAAAGGAGGGGAGAAGAGAAGAAGGAGAAGGTAGGGGGAGAAAGGGAGGAGGAAATGACACAAGCACCCTAAAGTGTCCTTCAGCCAGAAGGACAAAGCGAAGGCTAACTGCACACCCAGCCCAGGACCCAGAGACTAAGGGAAAACCCAGAGCAGGAGAATGTGAGTAGTTCCAGGAGGGCAGTAATGGTGAGCCTGCCGACAACCAGGAATGCATGTTTGAAAGCAACTCTGGCCTTCCACTTGGGGCAGGCATTCAAGAGGCACTAATGAACAGAGAGGTGAACCTATTAATCCACCCTGGATATTAATTCAACAGCTCTGGCAGTTAGTTACCACATGGAAAGGTCCACAGAGAGACCACATGAATGTGAACTTAGTTTGGAGAGGACAGCTGGAAGGGGGCATTTCTGTGCTCCCTGGAGAGAGCTTGGGAGAAAGCACAGGAAGGAGGGTTTCCTTCTGCCTCCGTTCTGAGAACCACTCAGGAGTTTGAGGGCTAACACCCACACAGGGTTTGGGTTGGCAAATTGTAGCATAACTAACTGAAAATGGCCGCCACGGTTGAATAGCTAAGGCGCTCATCTCCAGCGGCTGTGACTGGACCTTATGCGGAGGGATCGTCCCAGAGGGAAGGAAGTGAAGAACTCATGATGGAGTTTACAGATCCCTTAGCCCAGCAGGTGTCAACTAGGATTCGGGACATGTGGAGACAGACTCCGAGAAGAGGTTGTCCTGGATCAAGGCTGCCACAGGTTGAGGAATGTCTGGGGCTTTTAAGCCCAAAAAGGCAGGGAAGGATTCTCCCCTCAACCTCTGGCCCAACCAACACCCTGAGTCCAGACTTGGAGCTGTGGAGCAAAGGGGACCATGATGCTTTAAGCCACCCAACTTGTGATTGTTTAGCCCTAAGAGAACTGATGATTAATTGATATTCCCATTAGAGAATAATGGTACTAACAACAACAAAGTAAAAAACAAAGTCAAATCCAGAGGGCAGAAACATACATAACTTGGGATCCCACAGTTCTCAGCAGAGAGGAATTGGCTCACAGTAAGTGTTCAGTAAATGTCTGCTGAGGGTTAACTACTCGTGGATATATGAAATGAATGCACCCTCTCCAAATGCCAGTGCATTAAACAGTGGGCCACAGGTACAACCCGAATGAATTCACCACTCCAAAGGGGCACAAGAAGTATTTGAAACAAGTCCCCAGAAGGGGAACTAGCAAAAACGCAAACTATACAAAAGCCCTCCCAGATCTGTCAACATTAAATTTCATTTTAGATAAATTCAAAACAAAGCATGAAAATTTGGTTAGTACACTGATAGCCTATGTTCCATATTTTAAATTCTGCTCCACAGCTTTTAGCTGGAAAGACTTTTTTTTTCATCTTAAGTGGTAAATCTCACAAAGGGATTTATTTGCTAAATTTATCTCTACACAGGGAAGAGAAAGGCATCTGCTACTCAAAACAAAACAAAACAAACACAGAAAGTCTTTTTAAAAGCAGTAAACCCACAAAGCCTGCTGTGCAGACTTGCAGTCTCAGTTGCTGGAGAGGCTGAGACAGGAGGGTCAAAGGTTCTAGATCTGGCTGGACTATGGGGTGAGATCAAGGACAGCCTGGGCAACCTAATGAGACTTGAGACCCTGACTCCAAACTATAAAGTAAAAAGAGGGCTGGGGACACAGCTCAATGGTAGAGTGCTTGCATAGATGTGCAGGGCCCTGGACTCAATCTCCAGGACTGTACTACTGTCTATGTGATGTGTGTAAATATGCAGTATGTACATATTTATTCACACTTGGGATATGTATACATAATTTGTATCTATACACAGATACCTATCTAAATTTCAATCTATAACAAAGCATTCTGTTTTTGTTTTTGTTTTTGAGACAGAGCTCTGTGTAACCTTGGCCTTCCACTCTGTAGACCAGGCTGGCCTTCAATTCTCAGAGATCCACTTTCTCTGCTTCCCCAGCGTGGGATCAAAGGTGTGCACCACCAGGCCAGGCTTACATTCTACTTCTTATCTAAAGCTGAAATTTCTGTCAAATCCTATTCCTACAGTTCTGCTGGCCCATTTTTTAGCGAGATCATGTATGATCGAGACAGACACAGAACTCTAATACTCAGGTTGAGGGACAGAGCTTTGTCGGAATCCTAAGTACTTCAGATGTAACGTGGCTATAGTTTTACAAAGCTCCCCTCCACAGCCACAGCTTTTACAACCTATAGGTTTTGCTTTTTTCCTCCCTGTAACTCGGTAGGCCCAATTTTCATCTCACCTTCAGCATCCAACATTTTAGGGATATCCAAGTGCTTCTCTGCTATTTCCATGGCCAGGTTAATGTTTCCTATGGGGTCATCCTGTGTGGAAAACAAGACAATCAAGTTTTTAAAATGCCAAAGCAATGGACAAGACATGCACCTCACTGCAGGAAGGACACCTTCCTGCTCACACGGAACTAGAATTACACAATGCTCCTTCTTATGAGACAGGGAGAGAAATATTAGAAGTCACAGAAACCACAGGACCCATGCAGCTCCACCTCACATGAGGTAAGCAAAAGGTTTAAGAGGGCAAATGCTGGATTAGGAGGTGAGCAGTCAATCTGCTTTGTCACCGGTAAGAAATGATACCCTGATATGTGTGCGGTAGGGCTATGGAAAAATCCTCCACCATTCTAGATCATGAAAGCCATTTTCCAGATGTTTACCCCAATTATACTGTGATGTTTGTTTGACACATCTCACAAAGTCCTACCTTGAACTGATCCTCCTGCTTCTACTCCCCAAGTGACAGCAACCCCCTTCCCCAACGATACTGACTCCAGGCAGGAGATTCGCTCTTTGAAAGTTCTAATGGTATTTTCAAAGCCAACACCAATTCCCAGCTACTCTGTCTTTCCTAAGAGGATTGCTTTTATTGAGTTACCTATTTATTTTGAGGCAGGGTCTTGCAGTGTGGCTCAGACTGGCCTCAAACTCTCAGCCTTCTACCCTCAGCCTCCTAACTGCTGGGATTACAGACAGGTGGTACCATTCTGAGCTTACTTTTATTTATTTTTAAAGGCTAAAGCTTATAGGTGAGGTCACAAGGCAAAAGCACCACTATTAATGGACCCTGGGATGCTCAGCTCTCAGTGTACTGTTGATAATGGAACCAGTGAGAGTAGGGCATGGGAGGTATCTCTCAAAGAGTAAAAAGTGGAAGAAGAACCTGATGGAACATCACTTGGAAGAGCTTAGGTCTATTTGGCCAGTGTGAGAAGAGGAGAGTGGTAAGTATAGACAAACACAGGAGCCTGACTTTCACCCTGGCTGGCCATTTCAGTCCCCCCTGGCTTCTTTGGGACAGGGAGGGCTTCCTTTATTCTCTGCTTGCATGGCCTAGCTTGGTGCTATCATCCTGGAAATAGTCTAACGTGTTTTTAAATACATTTTAAAAAACATTTCTTTGAATTTCAGATAAGCATACATTTTAGTCACATTCATTTCTTACTCTTCCCCAATCCCTCTCAGATCTACCCCCANCTCACAAAGTCCTACCTTGAACTGATCCTCCTGCTTCTACTCCCCAAGTGACAGGCTTACAGGTGTGTGCCACCACACTCAGCTTAACAAGTTGGTTCAGAATATAAGCAAGCTGGGAGTAGGAAGATGAAGGGCGGGTGGTACTGGGTGAAATACTTAGCCCCCTAGAGCGGTTGGTTACAAGGCGGCTATGAGGAGCAGAAATGATATTTCTATTATGTTAAAGGTGAGAGCAGAAATGATACCTCTATTATATTAAAGGTGAGAAAATGATAGTGTTAAAAATCTCACATGAATTTGCCATGGTTATTTTTTTTACAGGAAATTATGTTTTCCACCCTATGAAATTGGCTAAACATGCATAGTAAGGTTAACTAGAGATATGTAACCAAAATACTGAAAAACTAGACTTAACAAAAGCTGTTTTAATCTCTTAAAGAGATGAACTATGATAGATCTGAAATGGATGGAGGCAAAAGAGGAAAACCCAAATGAACAGCAGTGCCAGTTCAGGGACAACTTCAATCACCTTTTGGTGCAATGTCATGTAAATATTTCAAATTTCTTTAAATTTATTAATTATTACGCACATGCATGTGTGCACATGTGTGCAGGCACACGTGCATCACACAGAATGTATGCAGGCCAGAGGACAACTTCTAGGAGTTGGTGCTCTCCCTCCTCTGTGTGTCTAGGGATTGAACTCAGATTGTTAGGCTTGGCTTTGTTGTTACCTTTCCCTGCTCAGCCATCTGCCCATTTGAATATCTCAGAAACTGCTCTGCTCTGCAATGTTCTCGGTTCCTTTACAAGGGACTCACTGAAGGCCTCAGACTTCAAAACCACGTTTTAGATGTGCCCACAGAGAACACCAGTGTCATCTCCTTTACTTCAGGGTATCTGATTATATCAGGCAAAAATCGTTTTTAACTAAATACTGTTTTAATAAGGCATACATTCATTTGATTGAACTTGTTAAGCAAATATTACTTGCCTGTTTTATGGCTATGTTTATGAAACTTACTAGTTAAGTGAAAAAAATTGTTTTCAAAAATATGTAAGGAAGATTCCAGTACCCAAAACAAAGGGAGACTTGGTGACAACCATTTGGTTTAAATTTAAAGACACGAAATGTGACAATTCAGTACTTCCTAGCATAGGAAGTCAAGCCCTGGCTCTCCCACTTTCTAGGTCTACAAAACTGGAATGCTAATTCCTGAAGCCAGGTATGATGGCTCATTATAATCCAAGCACTCTAGAGGCTGAGACAGGAGAATTGTCATGAGTCTAAGGGTTATCTAGACTACATATCCACGCCCTATGTCAAACAAACTAACAAAAAGTAAAGCACTGACTTTAGTGTGAAGCCTCAATGAATATGTATGCATGGTTTTACACACATACTTACATATATTGAGAATATATGCACACACACTTATTCATTATTTAGAATCTGATATAAAGAATGGAAAACTCTACTTGTCATTATGTATTACTAATTTTCCACCCACTATAGATGACCAATTCCACAAGTCTATTCACTTTCAAAATAAAAATTGATCACTATAAATTGAATCATCTATTTAGAACAAGTTCTTCACTTTACAAATGCAATAAATATTCATGGGGAAAACATACTTGTGCTTATGTGCATTGACTAGTCTGAAACACTACTTTTTACTGTGGTACCTCCATCCTCATCTTTGGGGAGCAAATCAACCTTCACATGCTCTGAACTGATGAAGACAGGCTGGGGTGGGAGTGAGGGTGCGGGAGGGCAAGTGATAATTAACAGGATTGAGGGAAGCCAGAGGGCACAACTGTACATGCCACACATGTGAGGGCAGCATGCAACAGAGCCAGTTTCCAACCCAAAACACACAGCACACATGAAGAGCCAACTCAGCACACCAGCAGGAAATCTGTGGCTACAACCCAAGGCAAGTAGTCCAAGACTGCCATATTCTCAGTCCTAAATCTTCCTGCGTCATTATTTCTGAAGCATGGCAGTTCCAGAAGAGGGCTCTTATTTCTCTCTGTTCCACAACCTAAACTTTAAAATGACTGTGGGTCTTCCTGGATAGTCCAGGCTGGCTGCCCTCTAACTCACCATTCTCTTGCCTCACCCTCCCAAGTGCTGAGCACCACGCCTGACTCTGGAACTACTTCTAAAGATGGAATTGGGAGAGGAGCCCTCCTGCTAGCACAGTGCTTAAGATGTAGAGGCAGGAGAATAGGGAATTCAAAGTCAGCCTCATCTATAAGAGCCCCTGTTTTCTACTCCACTGAACCCCAACCTCATCAGAGACCTAGCATATTGAACTGTTTTCTAAGGTTAGCCCCACCCCCAAATCTCCAAAGCTTCTACTGTAAGACTAATGTCTAATTTCTACCATCAACAATGAAATAGTTGTGATGATCCTGTGTGAGAAACCAATTAATCAGTTCTCAACAGATACATAAAAACTCCCCAGGACGCTAAAGGGAATTTAAGGGCAAGGAATACATTGGCTCAATAGGAAGCACTCCCCTAGCATATGCAATCTTCTGGTGCCACATTAAAAAGGGGAGAGCAATTGAACCTTTCTTATTTTCCAGGCTAGTAAGACCTTGAACATATGTAAAGCTTCTTGGGCAGCCCGCATCCATGCTAGTCAGTGCTGATGTGCTCATTCTCAGGGTGACATGCTGAGCGTGATGGGTGGGGGATACTGAAAGCCACCCCAAATGAATGACCTTGTTAAGCTTTGAGTAGTCAATGAGGTCGGGCCGGTGTCTGTGGATGAGGGCACAGAGTCCAAGGCCATCTTTCCAGCTTCACAGCACAGAAGAGAAGAACGTGGGTTAATGGAGAGACTTGCAATTCCCCTGAGTGAGACACCAGCTGTTCCCACCTGATGTCATGTACCAGTGAGTGACACCAACGGCCCCTAGATGGTCCAGCCTTGCACTTCCCCATGTACAGTTCCCTTCCCCCCTCCCTTCCTTTTTTAGCAGGCCCAATCTTGCCAGGGACCCTACCCCTGTCCAGAGAGCAATGGGGGATAAGACAAGTCCACCTGTCCCTGCCTTCTAATCCTGGAGTTTCCTACTCATGTTTACCCAGTCTCCATTCTGGTCCTTACCTGATACTGCCCAGCAACCCCCTTCCCCAACGATACTGACTCCAGGCAGGAGATTCGCTCTTTGAAAGTTCTAATGGTATTTTCAAAGCCAACACCAATTCCCAGCTACTCTGTCTTTCCTAAGAGGATTGCTTTTATTGAGTTACCTATTTATTTTGAGGCAGGGTCTTGCAGTGTGGCTCAGACTGGCCTCAAACTCTCAGCCTTCTACCCTCAGCCTCCTAACTGCTGGGATTACAGACAGGTGGTACCATTCTGAGCTTACTTTTATTTATTTTTAAAGGCTAAAGCTTATAGGTGAGGTCACAAGGCAAAAGCACCACTATTAATGGACCCTGGGATGCTCAGCTCTCAGTGTACTGTTGATAATGGAACCAGTGAGAGTAGGGCATGGGAGGTATCTCTCAAAGAGTAAAAAGTGGAAGAAGAACCTGATGGAACATCACTTGGAAGAGCTTAGGTCTATTTGGCCAGTGTGAGAAGAGGAGAGTGGTAAGTATAGACAAACACAGGAGCCTGACTTTCACCCTGGCTGGCCATTTCAGTCCCCCCTGGCTTCTTTGGGACAGGGAGGGCTTCCTTTATTCTCTGCTTGCATGGCCTAGCTTGGTGCTATCATCCTGGAAATAGTCTAACGTGTTTTTAAATACATTTTAAAAAACATTTCTTTGAATTTCAGATAAGCATACATTTTAGTCACATTCATTTCTTACTCTTCCCCAATCCCTCTCAGATCTACCCCCANCAGCAACCCCCTTCCCCAACGATACTGACTCCAGGCAGGAGATTCGCTCTTTGAAAGTTCTAATGGTATTTTCAAAGCCAACACCAATTCCCAGCTACTCTGTCTTTCCTAAGAGGATTGCTTTTATTGAGTTACCTATTTATTTTGAGGCAGGGTCTTGCAGTGTGGCTCAGACTGGCCTCAAACTCTCAGCCTTCTACCCTCAGCCTCCTAACTGCTGGGATTACAGACAGGTGGTACCATTCTGAGCTTACTTTTATTTATTTTTAAAGGCTAAAGCTTATAGGTGAGGTCACAAGGCAAAAGCACCACTATTAATGGACCCTGGGATGCTCAGCTCTCAGTGTACTGTTGATAATGGAACCAGTGAGAGTAGGGCATGGGAGGTATCTCTCAAAGAGTAAAAAGTGGAAGAAGAACCTGATGGAACATCACTTGGAAGAGCTTAGGTCTATTTGGCCAGTGTGAGAAGAGGAGAGTGGTAAGTATAGACAAACACAGGAGCCTGACTTTCACCCTGGCTGGCCATTTCAGTCCCCCCTGGCTTCTTTGGGACAGGGAGGGCTTCCTTTATTCTCTGCTTGCATGGCCTAGCTTGGTGCTATCATCCTGGAAATAGTCTAACGTGTTTTTAAATACATTTTAAAAAACATTTCTTTGAATTTCAGATAAGCATACATTTTAGTCACATTCATTTCTTACTCTTCCCCAATCCCTCTCAGATCTACCCCCATCCTCTCAGTCTTCTCCCTTCTTCCTTCTTTTCTTTCTTCCTTTTAAAAAGAAATAATCCATCAAGTCCAGTTTGTGCTGTCCACATCCTCGTGGGGAACCATCCACCCGAGTATGGTAGACCTATCAAGGGTCACATCTAGCCAAAGTACCTCCCAATTGGTTACTGTGGTAATGGACTTTCTCTGGCTATCCATAGACCCGTGGGGAACTCACTATCCAAAGGATGAGAATCTGACCAAGCCTGAGCTCACATGTGACAGTATAGAAAACCACCTGGGAGCTAAGCCTGCAGCCAGAACCACGCCGCACTCTCATGCCAATTCTATGTTGCATTTCTCCTGTTCTCTGCCATTTTTAAATGTGACTTTCCTGCTTGTCTTCAATTTTAACTATTAAAGCTGATGGACTAAACAGGAGAGGCCAAGGTGGAGGAGTGTCCAGAGTGGTTGTGGAGTCTTCTGGGGTCCCAGTGACACAAATAAGTCCACCACTCCTTCCACAAGGAGCCCTCAGATCAGAGTAGGAAGGACTCTGGTGCAGCATAGACTCCACTTACAAATGTGTCCCCTTGTTTGCAAACCCTCACAAACCATCTCCTCTGGGAGACCCTAAGCACTGGGAAAACATAGCTTCACTTCTCTTGTGGAAACTAGTCCCTGGACAGGAGAGAGACTAGTACAAGCCACGTGGTTCTCCTTGCCTTCCTGGGCTCTGGGAGACAAGGTAAGGCCTTGACAACCCTGGCACTTACCTGGTGTGGAAGTTCTGGATGTTCACATTTCTGTATGGAGCCGTCTTCCTCTGACACCACAGGAGCAGACCTTCTTTGGCAGATGTTTCTGTAATGGCATCAAGAAAAGGTGTTTGGAAGGAAAAACACTCAGAGAACAGCTATTTTATTTTGGGCATACAAAAAAAAATCATTTAGGGGAAACTCAGACAATGTCATTCTCATAGCTATACCTGAAAATTTTAAATTTTAAATTTGATTTATTACTAATTACAAAATTGCAACCAAGGCTATGGGAGGTAGCTCAGGAGTAGAATGTCCATGTGCTTAGTGTTTCCATGGCACTGAGTGCAATATCCAGCAACCAAAACCAAAATGACAACAAAAATACAAAGAAGAAAAACCTAAACAACCAGTCAGAAAAACACTTCACCCCTGTAATGCTAACTGGAGAAGAATCTGCTGGACCCCTTTAATTCCATACTCTGGAGATGTCACGAGGAGTTCGAGGCCAACCCCACCCTAAACAGAGCATTCACACGGATCAGCATGAACAGTCTGATGTGCTTGCTACCTCCCTCCTTCCCTGGCTCTGTGGGTCATTATTACTGCTCTTTTTTTTCACTTTATCAAAATTTATTACTGTGCTTTTTAGTCTAATGAATGGTTGATCACTGTAACTAAATCTTTTCCTTAAACGTTTATTTCTCTAAATTTTTTAAAAAATTAAATTGTGTGTGTGTGTGTGTGTGTGTGTGTGTGTGCCATGGTGTACATGTGTCAGGAGTCGATGCTCTTTCCCACCTTGTGGGTTCCAGGAAGCAAAACTCAGGTTGTCAGGTCAGGACTGCCTGCTAGCTCATCTCTTCAGCACCTCTTATAATTAAATCTGGATTCAGAGCTGTTGACAAATGTCAGCTTGACATTCTGAAAATCAGAGCTGCCTACTTAACTCTCAAAGCACAGCATGTGTACTAGCAGAATAGGTTTAAGGGCAAGATGGACTGCCAATATTCAGCCTGCTTTAACTTGCTAACTAAGAGCTAACAGAAGCCTCAGTAGCGGGAGGTGGAGTGTTCTTCCCAGGCTGGAAGAGGCTCTGGTGCTTTTAGTGACTCACCAGCCAGCCATCATTAAAACCACCCATTGGGTATGGAGAGAAGGTTCAGTAGTGAAGAGCTCACATTGCTCTCCCAGCATTCCTGAGTTCAGTTCCCAGCACCCATGATGAACAGCTCATAACTACTTCTAATGCCAGCTCCAGGGAATCTGAGCTGCTTTCTGGCCTCCGAGGACACCTGCACTCACACCACACACACACACACACACACACACACACACACACCACTCCCCACATACATATACATAATTAAAACTAATATGAATCTTTAAAAAAATCCACTTGCCTGTTTTTTTTTGTACTAGGTGACAAGAAGCCTGTAGTATGTACCCTTAGAAAACTTCTAATTCGCTTGTGATTCCCTTGTTAGAACCCCAAACCCATTTACGTCATCTAAACTGGATATAGTGACATTCAAACCGCAGTTCAGGCTCAGAAGTGACAGCTAGTTTTAAGAACACAGTCTGCATTTGAAAACTCCTGCACAATGTGGTTCTATGAAAGTGCATTTCTCTATGCTAATGAAGTAACAAAATTCTTCCTAAAGATTCCCGCTTTACTAAAAAACAGTAATTTGTCATAACTGTGTCAGTTTTTATACACTAAGTTTAAATATTTAAGCAATTACAGTCACTTTATGGAGTAGACACTATTTATTTATTTATTATGTATACAATATTTCATCTGCATGTATTCCTGCAGGCCAGAAGAGGACACCAGACCTCATTTCAGGATGGTTGTGAGCCACCATGTGGTTGCTGGGAATTGAACTCAGGACCTTTGGAAGAGCAGGCAATGCTCTTAACCGCTGAGACGTCTCTCCAGCCCAAGTAGACACTATTTTGAAGACTGATTCACACTATCACATTAGCTGAGCTAGGAGCATCTCCTTTTTTTTTTTTTTTCCTTTTTCTTCTTTATTAGGGGGGAATGTAGAAAATGTTTTGGGGGTGAGACAGGGTCTCATTACGTATCCCTGACTTACCTGGCACTATGAAAAACACTACGAAGTTTGTTTTTAAACTTGTGATCTTCCTGTCTTACTTTCCTCAGTGCTGGGTTTTTAAATGACAACCACCATACCCAACTTTCTTTCTTTGCTTTTAAAGACAAAGTTTCTCTGTGTGGCCTTGGCTATCCTGAAACTCACTCCATAGACCAAGCTGGCCTTGAACTAGCAAAGATCTGCCTGCTTCTGCCTCCCAAGTGCTAGGATTAAAGACGTGCACCACCACTGCTTGGCAATGCCCAATTTATTATTATTATTATTAATTATTTTCTAGCTGTAAGCTAGACCTTTGCCCTAGGGGGTTGTGGGGATGACTCAGTGGCAAAACATATGCTTAGCAGGGGCAAGGCCCCAGTTTCAATCCCTAGTGAAGAGAGACAGAGAGAAGGAATAGAGAAGGAGTAAAGGAGGGAAGGAGGAGAGAAGAAAGGACAGAGAAAACAAAGAAGAAAGGAAAACTCGCTGCCTATTTCCTTAGTAATTTGTTAACTTCCTGGTGCAACATGCAGCAGAGAGACCCATGTTAAAAATAACGTCTGTTCTGAACATGTGCTCATCTTTTGCAAAGTGATTCCACCCCGAGAATAGAACAGCACCACCAGGGTCTTTTCCCACAGAAATATGAAATCTTTGAAGACTCAATTTAGATGCTTTTTATGACTGTTCAATGTCACAATATCCTACTCAAATTTTAATTTGCAAACACAGCTTCCAGACCAAACAACTGGATCACCATTTGAGATTTTTACCTTCCACTGAGATATCCTGAATGGCAAAGCGGAGGATGATGGTCCAGATCATACCCAGGGTCATTTTCACATTGCCATCAACTATTTCTGTGGTGAGAAAAACAAGTTAATGGGCAGATGACACAATCAGTACACAACTCGCTGGCAAGGACACACATGAGAGGACCCGTCTGTTTAAACAAGTGTCTGGTTCTATGGCATTTATAAGCAAATGGCTCTAAGTTCAGATAAATTCTGAGTTAATAAGCAGCACCAGTCTTGTATATGCTTTGTCACTGCAGAGCACCTAGGAGTTCTAGGACCCCATCAGAGAGAAGGCATTCTACCCAATCTCTGCCCTGGCCCCTCCTGCCATCTTCCCTAAATGGCAGTTGCATGGTGACATGCAGCTGGTCCAGCTCCTGGCTTCCCCTGGTGCCTAGTCTTCCACAAACAATGGGGAGGCTGCTCCCTTCCTAGAAATTAGGTATTTATTCAGTTTTGCTTTGTTTTCTTTTGAGACAAGGTCTTACTATGCAGCCAGGGCTGCCCTCGAAGTCCCTACGTAGCCAGACTGGGCTCAAACTTAGAATGGACCTTAGCCTTTCAGGTTCTGGGATGACAGGCAGGTCTCAACACCATCTGGTCCTAGTGACAAGTTTCTAACCTAGAATCCGTCAGACATGAGTCTTCTTTCTCATTCCAGTCTGAAGAAGACAAGGTGTGATACTTGATGTTGGTATTTACCAGTTAGTCTAGAACCTGGTACCCACTCCTGGTTCTCAAGTCTACAGGC
>LOEQ01003103.1:66215-94424 GCA_001685075.1 Bramus lutescens | reverse complement strand
TGCCAAGCCTGACAAACCCATATGGTGGAAGGAGAAAAGGGACTCTTAAAAATTGTCCTCCAACTTACACACCCACACACACACAGTGGTAATCTATACAAATACACATACACTAATAAAGATAATAAAAACATTAAAATAAAAAAAGAGAATTCAGAGACCCACAGAAAGATTCATGATGGGAAACCCCAAGCCATCTACTCCCCCAAAAGGAAGACAAATGAATCTAGTACTCCAAATAAACTAAGTTTGAAGTCCCATAGATAAAAGAAGTGCAGTGACAGACACTGCCTCTGTGGGTGAAGATTAAATTCACCGCCAACTTGACTGAATTTGGAATCACCTAGGAGACACTGCTGGGCATGAGAGAGGAAGAAGGATGCACCCCATCTGGGAGTGGCACCATCCCAGGTACTTTGTCACAGCAAAAGGAAAGAGATGCTATGTGTGGTCCTTAGACAAGTGGAGTAAATACAGAATCCCTTTCCGGAACACAGAGAATCACAACTCCTAAGGTGCTTTGTGGGCAGTCTATGGCACAATGGCTTCCCTTTCTAGTGGTACTCATCCCTGGACTCTAATAAAAGCTCTCCAAGGCCAGGAAGCAGCAGGGTGGGGCCAAGATTCTGGTCCTGCTCTGGTAACTTGTCAGTAGTCACTTGCTTTCATCTGGTAAGATTGCAGGACACTCAAACCATCTAAAGTCTCTACTTCTGCCACAGTCCTGAAGACAATCCAGAGACTTGGGGGGAAAATGCTCGCCAGACCTTGAAACATGGCAGCTAAAGATTAGTGAAGCGTTTTTCCAGGAGCACATGTGAGAGAGGATGGTTCACTTAAGAGCAGGAAAGGCCTTCCATCTTTCACAAACAACTCAAATCCACTGCTGCTCCCCACAGTGAGATTATAACACAAAACAACATGTGTGCTTAGTGATGAGCAGAGCTTAGGTCCTTGATGAACTGAGGGTGCGCTGTTCAGCTGCTCTGCTTGGTTCTTGGCTCCAGTTTTTAGCCAATCACACCTATTTCATTCATTCATAAAACATTTTATTAAATTTTTTCATGAGGAATGTTTTAAGGATAAGTAGTTACATCTATAATTTACATTTTTAAAACGTTTTTATGTATATGGATGTTTTGCCTGCAGGTATATCTGTGTACCATGTGCATGCCTTGCCCCCATAGAGGCCAGAAGGTGTCAGGAGTGACAGTTAGTTATGAGCAGACATGTGAGTCCTCATGTAAACTGAACATAGGTCGTCTCAAAGAGCAGCCAGTGTTCTTAACCACTGAGTCATCTCTCCAGCCCCATGTAATTTTTTTTGCTTGTTTTCTTTTATTGGGTAATTATTTTTATTATTCCTCTTTGGCCACATGTGTACCTTAAGAGAGTGTTGCTGGGGACACAGATGGGGACACAAAGACTAATCACAAACTTAGAAAGTCTGTTTCATCTCCTCCTCCTCCTCTTCTTTTCTCTCCCTCCTCCCCCACCTTGGCTATGGCACTTGGGGCTGAACGTAGCACTTCATAAATGCTAGGCAGGTGCTCTACCACTGAGTACCTCCTCAGTAAAAACAGGGACTAAGTTACTCAAGCTGACATTGGCTCATGCTGTAGCTCAGGCAAGTCTTGAATTTGTGATTCTCCTGCCTCAGACTTCTAAGTGGCTGGGATTATATTATAGGTCTGTGTCACCAAGGCTGGCCAGGTTACTCTCAGTAAAAAGGTTCAAAGTCTGCTCCACTCTTTCATTCAACCCTCACCACTGCCTGCTCTCCACATGCAAATCTTGGCACGATCCTAATACACTGCTCGTCTACTCCTTTGCTTGCCTTCTCTGTCAACAACTACTACACCTAATACACATTCCAGACACATTCTCTAACATGGAAACTCCTTGGGGTTTTTCTAAATGCAATGGACTGAGCTCCGCAGAATGAAGGTTGAGGGAAGTGGGGAGGTCTTGTGAATTCACCAAAATAAGACAGCATGGTCCATGCGGGCACGGTCGGGAGCCATGGAAGTATGCCATGACTCTGAAGTTACTTGCCTCGGCGAGTCAAGAAGTACACACTGTCTTCTAAGCCTGCCCTGACACTCACCCTGGCCTGAAACCTTCAGGTGGGACAGCCAAAATTTCCCAAAAAGGAGCAGCGAGGATGGGCAGGTTGCTGAATCCAGCCTGAAAGCATGGCTCAGAACTCACATTCTATTTTTGACTGTGACACTGTGCAGTTATTTGTCCTTCACATCCTGGTGGCTGCCCAGCTATAAAACAGGTACAGTCATTGCCATAATCTGCATTATGAAATGGTTTAAATGGTTATTAGGAGGAGAAATACAGGAGCAGGCTGCCAGTGTCACCTGGCAAAATGATCCTGAACATACTCTGACCAAAAAAAAAAAAGAATTAATTTAAACATATATATTACAAACACAATTTTGTTTTAAGTTGATTTTTGAATGCTCCATTTATCATTCTATTTATAACAATTGCCTTAACAGTGTCTTCTTTTCTACTTCATAATTCCTAATTTGCCAAAATCATTGATTGTCTTCCGGGTTCTTGTTCACTATTTCAGAAGGAAGGAAGTTTGTTCAGAACCATAATGTTCTCACAGTTTACATGGCCAGGTATTAAGCTACAGGTAGGCAGTTATTTCATGCTCTGCTAACAAACCTCTGCTTAATCTCTAAGATTATGTTAGACACTGTGACATGGGAAACACAGGCCAGCGACTCCTGACTACAGAGTGAGTTTATGGCCAGCCTAATCTACAGTGAGACCCAGTCTTATAAAAGAGAGGCAGGGAGGCAAGGAAATCAGAGAGAGAGAGATAGGGAACGGGAGGGAGGAAGGAAACGAAGAGGAGGAGGAGGGAGGGAAGGAGAGAGAAGATGGATGGATGGATGGATGGATGGATGGATGGATGGATGGATGGATGGATGGATGGATGGATGGATGGATGGATGGATGATTATGAATCAAGCCACTTGAGACTCTTGCTCAGGTAGGGAAAGCTGTTTCAGAGAGACAACCAATCCCTAGCTGTGATTTAAGCCTGCTTGAGCCTCGGAGATATTCCACCTTTGGTATCTGAAGATAAACACACAGCTGCCTAGCCCAGTTCATAGGATGTTGCTACCCAGGCTAGAAGGGATCTTTCTCAGATTTATCAAGAGCACAGACACCACAGTTCAGAGAACAAACAGCATTGTTACTCTACCTTTGTTTTTTTCAGCATTGACACCACTGTTCAGAAACAAACAGCATTGTTATTCTATCTTTGTTTGTCTTTTCAAGACGTTCTCATACAGCCAAATGTGCTGGGAACACACAAGGCACTACACTGCCTTGTCTAGTTTATAAGATGCTGGGGATGGAACTCATGGTTCATGCATGCTAGGTGGACAGTCTACCAAACCAGTCATACCCTCAGCACCATAATGAGCCTATCTTTGAAAATTACATTTATTTAGTGTGTGTGTGTGTGCCTGTGTGTGTGTGTGTGTGTGTGCACGCACGCATCTGGATGTATGCCATGATGTGCGTATAGAGATCAGAAGACAACTAACTGGAGTTGGTCCTTTCCTTTTGTTGTGTGGGTCCTGGGAATTAAACTTCCGTTGTCAGCCTTAGACAGGAGCCTTTACCAATTTTCTGGTCAATATTAACATAACTTTATCTGATAAAAAGTATTCAGATCATTAGTTTTGCTGATAAGAGGAATCTTTGCCTATGTAATTTTTTTAAAAAATCTTATTGCTAAGGGACAATTAAAATGATAAAGTTACACTTAAATCAGGACATGGTTCACAATATACTGGATACACCTCCAATGCTACCTTTTTCATATCCCAAAAGGACCAGAGCCTGTCCATCCTCTTCAGAATTCCACTGTCCACAGTCTCGGCCATGAATCCATTGGATTTCATTAGCAAACATGGCTGCCTTTAAGTGAGGTTCAGGAACAGCAATGGTGGTAAATTTAATAATGTGAAGAGGATGCAAAAGGGAAAAAGGAAGACCTTGTAGATTCCCTCAGGACTCGGGATGCTTTCTATCCAAGGCCTCGGGACTCTGAAGTCTTCAGGGTCGGAATGCTAACAAACATCTCAAGGGCTTCCAGAAGCCCCACCATCTTCTCTGGACACCCGGGTGATGGTGAAACCAGCAATGCAGAAAAGTAGGGCTCAGCTGGGAGCAGTCCTTGGAGTACAATTCCTGTTTGGGGTTTGTTTGTGACAGGGTCTCAGTTGTCTCAGGCTAGCCTCAAACTCCTGCTCCTAGTGCCTGAGTGAGTGTTCGGACAACAGTAAATCTGATCTGTGAAGTTCTGGGTGCGGAGCTTTGTAAATGCTAAACAAGCACTCTACCACCTGAGGTACATCTCTAGCTCATGCTTTCTTCTTTGAGATAGGGTTCCACTCTACAGACCAGGCTGGCCTCACATTTGCAATCCTCCTGCCCCAGCTTCCCAGAATAACAGGCATGAGCTACCATCATGCTTGGAATTCTGTTGTTGAATGATCTTACTCATCAAACATTGAAAGAGCTACTAAGTTCTTTTTAAAAACCAAAAACGCTCAGAACGTGTATCTGTTCAAGTTCTACATTTAAAAAAAAATTATCAAGCCAAACTTAACTGTAGAATTCTCAAACAACAAGAAAGATTCTGTAAGCTGAGAGAGAAGGGAGGGGACAAAAATATACCAGACAACTTTACTGGAGAGGATGTATAAAAATAGAATCCTCTCATGGGTGATTAAGTGGGTAGCTAACCATGGCTCATCCGACACTTAGAGAGCCGGTCTTATCCAGACCTGGCCTTAATCAGAAATTCTGAACTGGGAACTTGAGGCTCCAGCTGCCAGTCTCATGAGTCTGCCTTCTGTCTAAGCCACAGGCTGCTCAGAATTCAGAAACCCAAGTGCTAAGAAGTTGTGTAGCAAGAAATAATGCTTTTTGGGTTCCTCAACAAAGCTGAATCTAGCCTGGGGTTTGATATATGGGAATCTTCCTCAAAACATCCAGAAAAGGGGGAGTGGGGAGAAGGCTCGGCAGTTAAGTGTTTGCTGCACAAGCATGAGGGCCTGCATTTGGACCCCCAGTCCAAATATCTGGGGGCTCACTGGGAGCCAAAAGGAAAATGCTGAGCTCAGGTTCCATAAGACTCTGCCTCAGGAAGACCTGTGATAGTGTCCTCTGGCTTCCACACACATGTGCACAAGGGAGTGCATCTATACACACACAAACATATATCCTACCTACCCACCTACCCCCAACACACACATCCAGAAAGGATGGAAGAAATTATAGCTATGGAACACAGGGGTAGGAAATGGCTGACTAGGTTCTACAGGGAGAGAGCTCCAGTGTATCCCTAAGACCCTTGTATGCTCATCTGTGGTCTAAAGCCATATGCTTGACAGCGGTGAAAACTCACCTCTCGAAGCTGGGTATGGCAATCCACACCTGGAATGGAAGAACTTAAGAGGCTGAGGCAGGAGACTGTCACTAGCTCAAGTCCAATGAACATCTTGAAGATGAATTTACCCTTATATATTTTTATGTAAGAACTGTCTTTATTAATAGAGGCATTCTTCTGAGGATGTGCAGACAGGCTATAAACACTCACTACTCCAGTCTAATGTGTAATCTTTTGTTTTATTTTGTTTGTTTTTTGTGACAGGGTTTCTCTGTGCAACAGCTCTAGTTGTCTGGCCTTAAACTCAAAAATCCACCTGCCTCTGCCTCCCAAGTGCTGGGATTAAAGGTGTGTATGCTTCATCATCATCATCACCCAGCTAACATATAATCTTTCAGATTTATTTTATTATTGTATGTGGGCATATGGGGCTAGAACGACAGGTAGCATGAGCCAAGCAATGTGGGTGCTGGTAACTGAACTCAGTTCTCTGCAAGAGCAACAGTGCTCTTTACCACTAATATGTATATTATAATATATAATTATGTTAGTATATTATGTATGAGATGGATATGTACAGGTTCCATGTCTGGAGGGGTGCCCATCAAAGGAGAATGTTGGATGTCCTGTTCTATCGCTCTTTTCCTTGTTCCTTTCAGACAGGATCTCTCATTAAACTTGGAGCTAGGCTAGCAGCCAAGAGTCCCATCTCTGCTCCTACACATTGCTGGGGTTACAGGTGCACACAGTCACACCCAGCTTTTACATGGGTGCTGGGGATTTGAACTTGGGTCCTCTTGCTTGCACAGCAAGAGCTTTTGCCCAATGATCTACTCCTTCAACTTAAACTTGATGGATTTTTGATGAACGTAAACAGTACTTAAGACAGGAGCAAGGCATCTATTACTTTTTCTTACATAGCAGTACGCCTCCTTTGTCCCACAAAACCAGTAACTGTCTAAATCATGGTTTTCCACATCCCTTTTCCATGTCAAATTTTCCCTTAAAGTACAACATAGCCAGGCATGGTGGTACATACCTGACATCCTAAAATAAGGGACAAAGAGGCAGGAGGATCAGAAGTTCAAGGCTGAGCCTGGACTACACAGTGATTTTTCAGGCTAGCCTGGGCTACACAATGAGTCCTAGCTATATAGTGAGGCCAGTTTCAAAAGGTCAAAACTAAATGGAACCCAATTTGTATCCTCACATTCCCTCTGATACTGAATCCATAAGCAATATTGGATTTAGGTTGGCTTATTTAGCATTTTTTTCTGCCTCACAAAGATCTTAAATTTATGAAGAAGCCAAGCAGCTTCCATCTGTTGATCTCCTGCTCGGGAGAAGTCACCGCTTGCAGGAGTCCGTTACTCATGCTCCCGAGTCTTGTTTTTCAGCTGTGATTACTCATCTCCTGACAGCCTTACCTTGGAGTCAAGCTATCTGCTGAGAACAAACACACTAAAGTTCTGAGCACTCAGGCTGGCTGATAATGCAAGCTCACTCAAGGAACGTTGTTCAAATTCTCAAAACAACCTTTAAAACGTTTATTTATTTCTTTTTATTTTTATGTGTATGAGTGTTTTGCCTGCATGAGTCTGCACCATGTATGTGCCTGATGCCCATGGAGGTCAGAAGATACGTGTAGCTCTGAGTTATGTGGGTGCTGGGAATCGAACCTGGGTCCTCAAGAAGAGCACCTGAGGCTCTTAACAGCTCTCCGGTCTCCCAAAACAATTTTTTTTTGTTTTGTTTTTAGATAGGGTCTCATTCATTATGTAATCCTTGCTGGCCTGGGACTCACAGAGATCCTCCTGCCCATGTGCCACCACATCTGGCTTTAAAACAAAATTTAAATTTAAAACAAACAAAATTTAAAAAAAGAAAGCAAATAAACAAAAAAAAAAATCCCTGAGGTTGGTGAGTAGCTTATCAGGCAAAAGGGCTGATCATCAAGCCTGAAAAACTGAGTTTGACACTCGGGACCCACATGATAGAAGGACTGACTCCTGAAAGTTGTCCTCTGACCTCCACAAGCATGCTTACAAGGGCTTACACACACACACACACACACACACACACACACACACACACACACACACAGACTCTAAATGAATAAGAAAACAGAAAAAAGCTTTAGGCTGATATATATGACCTCTTCTGCTAATCTTTTTTTCAGTGTTGGGAGTGGAACCCAGGGCTCTGGCACACGCTGGGTAAGTGCTCTGTCACTGAGTCACACCTGGTTCCATGCATCCTCTCTTCTAAAGAAGGGTCACAGCTGATCTTGGGAAAGCCTTTTAACTGTCAACAGTGAAGACAAGAACTATGGGATTTTTTCTCCACTATTTTAAGGCTAGACACATATGTTAAACTGAGCCAGCATCTTCATAATGAAAGTCTAATCCACTTTTCTCTGTAAAAGGTGAAGTGAGTGGCGTGAACACAGGGGCTCACGTGAAAGCTACTGGGGCCCACTCCTGCTTTAATGTTGTGCTAGGCCAAGAGCCCAGCTCACCCACTAGCCTGGTGTTCTGTGGGGTCACACCTGCCTCCTGACTTGCATGAGATGGGTAGAGAATTCTTCCAAGGACTTACTAGTAACCATTGGATTGATCCTGAGCTATGCTTCCCAAAATAACTGGCTCCCCAGTAGCCAGGGAGCCAGGCATGGCCCAAAGCTCCCTGCAAGGCATACCCAACTGTTGCTCAGTTTAGTATACTTTGCTCATTCTCTTCCTGAGTGAACACAAAGCTTAAAGAAAAGCACGCTGATGTTTCCCCCCTCAGCCCATCCAGAAACTGGGGGAGCAGCTTGTATCACACAGACAGCAAACTATTCTTTAATTCAAGTTCACCATACTGTTACTATTTTGGGGGACCCAAATAAATGGCTGCCTACACAGAGGGATGAAAGCATTCATTTGGGAGGAAGCAGCTTTCTGGAATGCACCATGCTGTCTGCATTGCTGCCCCAGACCTCAGTCAGGTACAGGAGGCACAGCTTTCCTTACATATGGGGGAATGCTCACCATATGGCAAAAACACAGGGAAGTTAGGCATTTCCAGCATCCTGCTGACTCCACACAGCAGGTAGCCAGGCTGGGATTTCTTCATTAGGAAGGTTCCCTAAGGAGAGATGGCTCAGAGATGAAGATCACTGACTACTTACTCTACCTGGCGACCTGGGTTCTAGTTCCCAACACTCCCAACAACAGTCTGTTGCTCTAGTTCCAGATCTTGATGCCCTCTTCTGACCTTCACACCAGGTATGCATTGGTAGGACACAGGCATGCATGTAGGCAAGACACCTATACACATTATTATTTTTTTTTTGAGACAAGCCTGGAACTAGCTCTTATAGACCAGGCTGGTCTTGAACTCACAGAGATCCTTCTGCCTCTGCCTCCCGTGCTGGGATTAAAGGCGTGTGCCAGCACCACCTGGCTTTTGTTTTTAATTTTAAAGAAAGCTCCCTAGAAATGCTCACGAAAGTGCAGAATGAATTCTTGTTTTTGTTTTTGTTTTTTTTTATCCATTGCAGACGATTCCACGCTGTGGCTTAAAACAGACAGACAAGCACATGTTTCTACACCACTGCTCAGAGCCGTCTAGGAGGCATTGAGACAAAATGTTTTCAGTTTTTCTCTGACATACTTTTCACTGTCTCTCACCATCATATTTCACAATGAACATACATCACTTATGCAAGTACTTTGAAATACAGCTTAGAGAAGTAATTTGGAGGGCCAGCAAGTCACTGGGCTCAGTAGGGTAAAGGCACTTACCCCAAGCCTGATAACCTGAGCTCAGTCCTTGGAACTCACATGGTGAGGAGAATCAATCCCTGAAAGTTGTTCTTTGATCTCCACAGCACATGGGTGTGTACATGCACACAAATACTAAATAAATGCAAAAAGTTTCTTAAAATTTAAATAATATGGACTGTTGGGATGTAGCTCAGTGGTATAGCACTTGCCTTAAATATATCAGACCCTGGGTTGGTTTAAAGATTGCACCATAAATGGGAAAAAAGTAAAAAAGTAAAAAAAAAAAATTGAGTATCTCTTATCTCCCAAGCTGGCCTTAGAAACTCTCTGTGTAGCTGAGGCTGACCTTAAATTCCTTGGGTAGCTGAGGCTGGCCTTGAACTCCCTGTGTAGCTGAGGCTGGCCTTGAACCACTCATTGATCCTTTCACTTCTATTCCCAGTGCAGGGTTACAAACATATGCCACTGAGCTTGGTTTTTATGAGGTGTGAAGATGGAACCCAGGGCTTCATGTACAACTGGCAAATTTTCTACCATCTGAACTTTAATTCCAACCCCCAAATTATACAAAAATTTACTAGCCCAGATTCACAATTTTTCTCTTTCCTGGTTATCTACAATTATGCTAATTCCTTTTTCCATACTAATTTCCCATATCCCAAACTATTTAACATTAGCCATTAGCTTTCTGAAGTGCACCTCTCTCTCCTCTCTCTCTCTTCTCTCTCTCTCTCCTCTCTCTCTGTCTCCTCTCTCTCTGTCTCCTCTCTCTCTCTCTCTCTCTGAGACAGTCTTATGAAGCCTAGGTTGGCCTTGGACTTGGTATATAGCGGAGGATGACCTTGAGATCCTGATCCTATAGGACCACCAGGCCAGATGAAGCTCATCTCTTACTAAGGTGCTAGCTAAAGATTCTTTGCAAATCCATGTGAAAACCCCTATATTCCAACACCACATGCTGCAGTTCAAAGGACGAAGGTACACCCTGTCCAAGCTGGTACAGAGGAAGACAAATCCTTTGGAATCCTGCAGATCCAGTTACCAGATGCCAGTTCCATCAATAGAGGCCACTGTCACACACCAGGCATCTCTGACATGGTTTTTCCTGCTTCCTGACCAAGTCCTTAAAGGGCTCAAGCAGTAACACACCACCTGTGTCTCATTAGGGAATTAAGGGGAAATGGCTCCTTGAACATGATTTCAGAACACAGTAAATATATGTATCCCCACTTTATCCCTAAATTTTCAAGCACCCAAACTTAGAAATGAATTCCTGTAATTCTGAGAAGTCTTAAACTATTAGAAAAACAAAGCAAGATGTCTGACTTTGCTATGGATTCAGATATTTAAAGATTTGTTTTTATTTATGTGCATGCGAGTGTGTATGTGTGTGCACGCAGTTGCCTAAGGAGGCCAGAAGAGGGCATCTAATTCCCTGGAGTTACAGATGATTGAAAGCCACCTAAAATGGGAATTCAGAATTGAACTTAGGTCCTCAGGAGGGGCAGCAACATACCCTTAACCACTGAGTCTTCTCTCTAGCTTCCTAGTTCATATATTTAAATAACATTTAAATTTTAGCTCTTCAAATGTACAAATAAGCATTGTTAATGCCTGGCACAGATTAATATTGAATTGCACGATGCATGAGAATAAATGCTTATGAAACCAGGTACACAGCACATAAAATGAACAAAAAGTAATAGAGACACACAGGTTTAAGCTGGTCCCCAGCAGGAGGGATGCTCAGCCATTAAGAGCACTGACTGCTCCTGTAGAGGACCTAGGTTCAATTCCCAGCATCCACATGGCAGTTCCTAACAGTCTGTAACTCCATTTCCAGGGGATCTAACTCTGTCTTTGGCCTCCATGGGCACCAGGTACCCACATAGTGCACAGGCATGCATGTAGCAAAATATCTATACATATAAAATAGTAATCTTTAAAAATAAAACAAAATACTGGTTATCCCAGAAAGGTAGGTATTAGTAACCTTTTCTTTAATGATTAAAATGTCATGTCAAGAGCAACAGAGATTAGAATTTGGGTCTTAGGGTTAGTGGGGTACAGATGGAGCACAGAGGAAGCCCAGCAGGAAGTACAGGACCTTGGGGAGGAAGGAAGACTTCCAACCAGGAGAGGCAGCAGGACATAGTGCCACATGCCTGCTGTCTCGTCTGCTTGGAAGCTGAGACAGGAGAATCATTAGTTTAAGGCCTGTCTAAGGTACAGAGTGAGATCCAGACAAGCCTGGACACTTTGTTGAGATCCTGTGTTAAAATACAAAACAAAAGGAGGCTGGCAATGTAGCACAGTGGGTGAAGCTCTTGATTCGATTCCTAGACTGCAAAAAAGACAGGAAAAACAAAGCGAACAGTAAATCCTGGGTAAACCACCAATGCCCATTACCTAGGGCCTAGTGGCTTTCCTGAAAAGTTTTTGTAACATAAATATCCCTTTTCCTTTGAAAATCGAATGGCCCCTATTTGTGAAACTTGGATCTTTCCCATCATGAGAGGAATGGATGTATTTTATTCTGTTTCTACACATTTTTGAAAATTTTCATAACAAGAAGTCAAATAAACAAAAGCAAAATTTATTTAAACATAATGTGATTCTCTGCATTGTCATTTTTCAACACCATGGGCTGAATCTCCAGGGAGATCTGACCTCACAGACATCTGTGGGAGGATAGCTCTAACCTCAACTCTTGGCTTTAAACACACCATATTTTGCTTCCCTGAAGGAGGTAACTCCACTTGGGGGCTTTGTGTTCTTGATTAAGGACCTTGAAGACGTCAGACAACAGTGGTAAAACAGTCTTTCCTTGAGTTAAAAGCCAAGCACAGAGGCACCAGTCTTTAACCCTGGCACTTGAGAAGCTGAGGTGGGGGAACTTTTAGTTCAAAATGAGCCTGGGTGCACAGCAAGAGACTGTCATAAAAAGTGGGGTGGGGGCCAAAGTCAGCTCAGTTGGCAGAGTGCTTACCTGCCCCCCCAACAATGTAGTTTTGGGAGTCAGCATTAAGAATTTCATGTTTTAATTTTTTCCTATTACATATATTTATTTTGTGTTGTGGGGGAAGGATATGGCTGTACACATACCACAATTCAACTGTGGAAGTCACAGGACAACACTCAGGAGTCAGTCCTCTCCTTCCACCATTTGGGTTCCTAGGATTAAACTCAAATACCAGCACCTTTACCCTCTGAGCCATCTTGCTCTCTGTATAGCTGAGGATAACTTTGATCTTCTGATTCTCCTGCATTCGCCTGCTACATGCTGGGATTATAGGTGCCACTACAGTGGGTTTGTGTAGTGTTGGTGATCAAACATGGGGCTTCATGCATTGGAGCAGGCATTATACTAACTGTGCTATATAGTCCCAGCTAAAATTCGAGACTTCTGCTCTGGGTTGTTGGTTATAGATCTGAGCAGAGAGCAACGAAAACAGAACTAGTTGGATATCTTTTTTTTCCCATTTTTATTTATTTGTATGGGTATCTTGCCTGCATGTCAAGCTGTACATCCCTTGAGTGCTTAGTTGCCACAGAGACCAGAAAAGGACTTCAGGTTCCCTGAAACTGGAATTACAGATGGTTGTAACCTGTTATGTAGGTGCTAGGAACCAAGCCTGGGTGTTTCATAAGAGCAGCTAGTGCTCTTCCCAAGAAGTCATCTCTTTAGCCACCACCCACCCCTTTTTAACCTACCCTTAGAGCTAAGAAGTTTGTACCTGAAGTCTAGTTTTACCACTTAGAGCCCCAAAATATGCAATAAAGTAACTGGCAACTCTATTCTTTTACTGCATTTTAATTGTAAGAGAAAATGCATCTTTTTCATTCAGACAAAATGCGGTGTGCATTTTCTAGTTACCGCTTCCCCATCTTCAGCATCCATTCGGCAGGTGACTCCACATCGCTGAGTAAAAACTGAAGGTAAAATGTGTATCTTGCATGATTTTTGTGAAATCAAGAGGTAATTATATATGTATATATAGTTAAAATGGTGTCTAGAAATTCTCAAAACAGTTTCACCTCCGCTTCATACAGTGAAGAGTTTAGGGTACCAGAATGATGTGCCAAAATCCCTTCCTACACACACCTTTTTAAAGTCCACTTGTAAAAAGAAAAGAAAATCCATACATTAAAATAACACTTTTACTGTCTGCTTGGGTTTTGCTTTTAATTTGGGGATTAGCATTATATTGAAAGAAAAGGTCCTTCTCAAAAATCTAACATACACAGCCAAAATATTCAACAGAATCATCAATTACTTCAAATTGCATAAAACTGAGATTGCAGAATGGAAGAGTCAGTGTGTAAAATGTGAACCCACAGCGTATATCTTTCCAACTCACCTGTCTCTCATCAGTATATTTGTTTCCTTTTAAAAACAATTCTAAAAGTACATTTATTTATTTATTTATGTGTTTGTATGTGTTCTACAGTACACATGTGGGAGTCAGAGGACAATTTCCAGGAGTTGATTCTCTCCTATCATGTAGGTCCTGGGAATCAAACTCAAGTTGTCACTCATAGTGGAAAGTGCCCTTACCCCTGAGCCATCTTGCTGACCCACTGTGCTTTCAAACAAACACTCTCTACAGGTGAATCTCTGCCCTGGCAACATTCTGTGTGTCCCTTACCATTTTCATCACTGAAATTATCCATATGTAAAATAGTTGTGCTTTTTAACCTTAAGATAAAATATCTATGTACAGATGACCCATCTTAGTTTTTTAAATGATGAGATAGGGAGTTTGAAGTGGTGACTGGTGTCGTACTTGGAAGACAGGGCAGGAAGGAGCAAGAGTTCAAGGCCACCACAGTCTATAAACTGAAATTCTGCCTCAGAAAGGAGGAGGAAAAATGCGTGTATGTGCATCCATGTGTGTGTGTGTGTGTGTGTGTGTGTAAATTAATACTGATGTTTAACTCTACACCTGGTATGTTAAGATGAAAAAAAATTTATGTTTTTCAGTAATCCTTACAAATTTTCAATGATGTCACTCTCGATAAAGTCCACCAATGGTGGGCAGAAAGATTATCCACAGACCTGAGCACACACCCTCAAACAATCCCTCACAGCTTTAGCTTCCTTTGAAAGTGTGAACTGTCTCATGAAGTAAGAGATGTTCCATTCTGTGATAGCGGAGCCCCAGGCTTCTACTCCAGGAAGTAGATCTGGGATCACTGCTTGAGGCTCTATCAGGGTACCAGGGGCAATTTCTCCAGAAGGAAAACTCCAAGACAGCTTGACAAATTTACGGTCCCAAGCTGTGTAATTGTTCACGGTTTCATCCGGAAAAGCACAGCTTTTCTTGGTTGTTGTCACCTCATCCTCTGGAGTCCTCTACTCTCCCCTTGGCCCTCCCTGGTTGCCATCTCTGCCCGAACTCTAACCTTGCTCTTTCCTCAATCCACACCCCACAGTTTAACTCCTCGCAACACCCCCAACATTTCCCTCTCCCCCTGAAAAGCAAAAGCCATGGGAGATGAGGTAAAATGGCCACAGCTCAGTTCCTCAGGCTGGCTCTTTTGTGCTCCTGGTAGTGAACTCTGAATACAGTCTGAGTCTGACAGTGTGGGTGAAGTGGCTTCATGGTGTTTAGTAATCACAGCTTAAGGAAGCCAGAATCATCTGTTCCACCCAATACATGTGCAGTACCTCAAAAGGAAAACGAGATTCCCCCTCTCCAGGCAATCACTGTTTTCACATCTTGTCTCACTCTTACAAAGTCACTTGAAAATGTTTTTTGTTGCTGTCCTGAGACAGCATCTCCCAGTACCTTGGCCTGGCCATGAATGCAGAGAGGAAGTCAAGGTGACTTTGGATTCCATCTTCCTTCCTCTTTTTCCCTAGTCGGAAGATTCCTTATGGCTTTCAAAGAGGAGGTTTCTTGTGCACGCCTGTGGTTTTAGTTACAATTACCTGCACAGAACTTAGTTGTAGCCCTTTTCTACATACTATTCCCACTTACCCAAAACCACCTCATACTCCTCCACTGAACCATGTGGTTTAACAATCACTGAGTCTGTTCCAAGCTACATGCTTCTCACCTTCTACCCCAATACACACACACTACTGTACCAGACACCACAAAGAATCTATTTTCAAAATATACAGCAATTTGTACAGACAATGATGAACAAATTTATTATCCCCCTTGGCAAAACAAATGACTCATAACAACTCAGTCATGTTAACTTCAGGACAGGGCATAAAACATGATATACACTAATGCTGCAAAGGCCAGTGTGGCTCCAGGGTCTCACATACTATGTTGCATAACTTATATCTATTCTTCATTTTCTTTTATAAAAAATACATCTCTTATTTCTTCTTTATATTGCACATATTAATTATACAATAATGGGTTTCATTATGACATGTTCAAATATATACAAATACTTTAAAATATTTTTTTAAATTTTCTGCATGTATTTTGCCTGCATGCAGTCCATGCACCATATGCATGCAGTGCCCACAGAGAACAGAAGAAGAATCCTCTGGAACTGGAGTTATAGACAGTTATAGACAGTTGTGAGCCACCATGTGGGTGCTGGGATTTGAACCTGGGACCTCTTCAAGAACAAGGGCTCTTAATGACTGAGCCATCCATCTCTCCAGCCCTATGTATTTCAATCACCCTCTATTACCTTCTTCTAGTCCATTCCCATTCTTGCTGATCCCATTCCTCATCCTAACAAGTTCCCCTTCTCATTTCACCTTTCTCTCTGTGTGTGTGTGTGTGTGTGTGTGTGTTTGTGTGTGTGTGTGCATGCATGCCAATGATGTATCTGTGAATATGCACTGTGTGCCACATGTGGAGGAGAGGACAACTTTACAGAGTGAAGTTCTCTCTTCACCTATGTGGACTCTGGGGATTAAACTTGGGTCATCAGGCTTGTAAGGAAGTGCTTTTGCACACTGAGTCATCTTACTGGCCCCATTTTAAAGTTTTAGAAGCATTGCAGAACAAGGTCAGTTGGAATTGAAAGAGTTATAAAACTGCTTAAGAAAAAAAAAACAGGGAACATGGAGGGCTGAAAACATCCCATAACCACCTGTAGCTCCAGCTCCAAGGGATCAAATGCCTTCTGGCATCCAAGAAAAACTGTACACGTATGCATACCCCACCCTCACATACACATAACTTTTTAAAAACTATTAAACTTTTGTTTAATTTTTAATTAAAAAGCTAATTGTATTCACTGTTTTCAGAAAGATGATTCATAATCTATCCATTAAATAAATATGAGCAAGGTCTCTGTGTAAGCCCAATGAGAGGGCTGGGGCTGAGACACTTCTGAGCCCTGGTTAGGAGACAGCGTATCAAGACACTCCAATCCCAGCAGGCAGGCCTCTCAGAGTGGGGATGCTGGGATGGGAGATGGGGGAGATTGGCTCTTAGAAGTGGAGGGAGGAGAGGGGGATGTATATAAGATAAAGGAGCAGGTAAAACACGATGAAGGACAACGGGGGGGACCTTTAAGGACTGTGNGGGGGGGAGGTCTGGAACTATAGCTCTATGGTCAAGTCCTTTCCTGAGATGCATTAAGCCTTGGGTTCAGTTTCCAATACTGTTAAAAGAAAGGGGAGGAGGAGAGAATAAGAAGACAGGAAGGAAGTGGTGGTGGTGGTGGTGGCAGCAGCAGACACCTCAACTAGGCTCATGTCTTTCCAAGATCGTTCTTACCAGAGCCATGGAAAAAAGATGGTGACAAACCAGCACTCGGGAAAGAACTGTACAGGAAACCACCACCTTTGCTAGGGCAGGGAGTGTGGAAGCATGAAGGACTTAGCAATGGGACAAGAAGAAGAAGGAGTGGGTCTAGAGGAAGGACTTCAGGAAGTGACACCATGGGAACCAGGAACTGATGGACCACAAACATGTAGGAGACAGAATGGCTTCTTGATACAGTCATCAGTGACTTTGGGAAGAGAATGACAGTGACATTCACGCTGTGTCCATTCATCATCTGCTCACCACCAAGGTTGAGGTGCCAATTCCCACCACTTTTCAGGTTACAACACTGTGGGAAGAGTGTGTGTTTATGCCTGGGTGAGCCTGTGCTCAGACCTGTGTTTGTACAGAACACAACAAAAAACTACACTAGAACTTTCCTGGGACTTCTATGGAAAGACCCACATCAAGGGCTGGCAAGAGGGCTCAATCAGTAAAGAGCTTGTTGCTTAAACATGAAGATCTGAATTCAGACCCCCAGCACACAAGTAAAAAATCAGTTCCAGAGGCATGTATCTGTAAAACCTGTGCTATGGAGGCCGAGACAGGAGGCTCTCTGGTGCAGGCCAGGCAGTCTCGCTGAATCAGTGAGCTTCGGGTCTCTCAATGATAAAACAGCCTGCCTCAAAATAATAAGGTGGGAAGAGACTGAGAATGACACCTAATATTAACCTCTGTCCACCCCCACACACACATAAGTGAACCTGCACACACTGAACATTCAGGAGGCCACGTTCCTGCACTGAAGAAGAGTTCCCTTCCTCTGAAATCGGCAGAGCGCAGAGTGCAGCATTTAAGTTTACCTCCCCACCATTAGAATTCTCTTCCTTCTGGAAGAACTAGTCCAGTTCCCAGGGAAACGAAGGCAGAGTTCTGACTGTCCTCCAACGGATTCCACACCGACTCCTCTGCATGGTTCCCCACCCACTCCAGCCTGCGCCTTTTCCATGGGCGTCTCCTAGCTGCAGCAACCAACTGCAGGCTTTCTGACAGCTCTCTGACACTGCGTTAATTAAGGCTCCCAGTTAAGACTTCTCTTCCTCCTCCCACGTGCAAAGAAAACCGTATTTTGGTCTCATGTTTCTTACTTGGTGAATCTGCCTGAAAGGACAGGGTGCATCCTATTCCCAACAACGAAAGATAAAAACAGTGATCTGGAGAATCTTAGAACCTCTCAGGCAAACTAAGCATGTATTTGTAACAACTGTTTCCTTGGGTGGGATGTGTGGGCTTCCTAAATCTCATGTAAGAGTTCTGTTCTCACCTCTTCCTTATCTCTCTACTCCCAAAGCTTGCTCTAGCCCTATAAGGCTATCTCTCCTTCCTAGTCTCGGGGACTAGCCACTTTGGATGGAGCCGTTCATGTCCTGCACAAAATAATGATACAACCTGTAAGTAGCGTCCATCCAGACAATCAATCTTCTGGCTGATAAAGAGATGCTCTCATTAGACACTGTTATTGTCAGTGCCTCTGTCGCCAGTTGTTGGTACAGGGACACTCACTGGGAAGATCACATTTCTTGAATTAGATTGGTCCAACAGCCTACCATGGTTTATGTGGTTATGTGGTCCTCGTTTCTCTCTAGTGGATGCCTCCCTGGATAACACATCCATTAACTGTTTGTTCTAATGGTCATCACTCTATCCCTGTGGCCCCACAGCAGGCTTCCACCTTAGACCCTCCCTGCCTGAATCAACCCTGAAGTAGTAAACTTCGATAAGCAAGGCTCTTCCCAGCTCAGACCTCAGAAGCTTCGTCGCCTGGAGAATGAAGCCCACATCAGCCTGGCTACGATGCCCGCTGCCATCCACTTGACCGCACTTTCTCCAACCTTTTCTCTGTGTCTTGGCATCCTCAGTCTTGGTGAAGCTAGTTTGCCTTCACACTTCCTAACACAATGAGCTCAAGAATACAGAGCTAGACTTTGATGATCAAGTTGCCTCTCTGCAGGTTTACTTCTGAAATTGTTCCCTGCGGCTCTAGGAGGGGTAAAAAAAGGGGGGCTCCCCCATAAAACTGGAGAGAAGCTCGTCCTGTTGGTGCTAAAGGGCTCGTAGAAATGAGTTATACTCCACTGACAATCCCTCCCTATCTCCCCTCCAAAACCCACCATAGGGCTTCACATGGTTTCTCTATTCAAGAAAGCTGTTTCTCTCCCCTAACCGCTCAGCTAACAACTAATTCAGTGCAAGCCCAGCTCAACATCTAACCTTTGGTGAACTCTCTTCTTATTCTTCTCCACCCACAATGATTCTCCTTATTCTACCTCCCGGGAACTTTAAGCTTTAGGTGGGCAAACAGCATTTGATATTAAACAATTCTTATGCGCTAAATATTCACAGTTGCAAATCTTATCTTTAAAAGTACACCAGGAAAGGAAGGGGAGCATGGGAAGCAGGCATAGAAAGAGGGAGAGTTTCTGCATGGGAAGATAGAAAAGAGCTGGAAATTAATAGTGCTTGTGAATGTACATAATGCCTATGAACTGTGTGCCCTTAAAATGGTTAAAGCTGGGGGCCAGTGAGATGATTCGGTGGGTGGAAGTGTTTGTCTCTGAGCCTGACAACCTGAGTTGGATCCCATAATCTATATCATGAAAGGAGAAAACTGACTCCTACAGGTTATCCTCTAACATCCACAGCATGCATAGCCAGAGCACGCATTCACCTATGCACATACAGACAAATGTTAAAATTTTTAAAATAAACAGCTAACGTGGTATGTTTTAAATAAGCAAATGTTAAAATAAAGTAGCTTATTTTATATTATGTATATTTTATTCTGGGATTTTGTGTGTGTGTGTGTTGTGTGTGTGTTTAGCGCTAGGAATGGAATCTAGAGTGTTGCTCATACTAAGCAAGTATTTTACCACTGAGCTACATGCCCAGCTCGTGTTATATATATTTTACTGCTATCAAAAATAGTACATCCTGCCGAGCAGTGGTGGCGCACACCTTCCAGCACTCGGGAGGCAGAGGCAGGCGGATCTCTGTGAGTTTGAGACCAGTCTGGTCTACAAGAGCTAGTTCCAGGACAGGCTCCAAAGGTACAGAGAAACCTTGTCTCGAAAAACAAAACAAAACAAAACAAAGTACATCCCGATCGCCAAGGACTGAATCTTATACTTCACTCTCCCTCCTGAGTCCAAGCATAGTAATGATGACTGTCAAATCAACAAACACTGCCTTCTAAGACTGACAGTAGCATTTAATATATATGGATCACTTTGCAGTACATAAAGCCCCTGTGAACTAACTCGGTTTAAACACTTGACTAAGGCACAATCTGATGATGTATGAAAGAATCTTATCTTTGTTTCATAAATGAATAAATCGAGGCTTGAAAGATGGTATGGACTCAACTGCAGATCAACAAGAAAGAACCAAGAAGAGCTGAGAACCATCAGGGTCTCTTGAATCTGAGAAACTCCACAGCTCACTCGTGTGTCCAAATAGTTCCTTTTCTCCTGATAAAAACCAAGAGTTCATGTCACAGCTGAGGATGTGGCTCTGTGGTAGAGCTCTTGCCTAGTACGTATGAAGCCGCAGGTTCAATCCCCAATATTGAGGGCTTGGACTTCATGCCCTTAAGTGCCCTTAGCCCACACAGAACACAGAAGGGGCAGTCCGAAAGATCCTGACCGCTAACCTCCACCCTGTAGCCAGCTACTCCCACACACCTATCATTCCAGGCTGCCTCATCAACAAGCCATATGTTACTGGGGTGGCCAGGCTGCTAGGAGACAGCTCCATAGAGAATGGGGCCCTCTAAACCAGAAAGAACGCAGCAGAACTGGGATGCCCGCAGGCTAGAAAAATCATGATCACAGAAGCAGGTAGAGGGATGGAAGGACCCTTTAGGTACGGAAACAGGAAACAGATAAATCATTTCTTTGAAGACCTGCTCTCATCTCCCACAAGGTTAAAGAGAGCTGTTCTGTACTTTCAGGGGCAGTGCACATTCAAGATCGCTACTGTGACAGGTTTCCATCCACCTAGGCTTCCCTGCAGGTGAGAGGAAGCCTGTTTTGAGACTCCCACGTGTGTGGGAGAACATCAGTGTTAAAGGTTTTGACAAGCCCTGGAGGCAGCCTGACTTACCTGGAAATGAGAATCCCTAAACTGTCCTGTATGATAAAGTTTCTCTCTAACTCCAGGTATAACCTGATATGCTGTGCTGCCATTCCTGCTTCCTGTTTTGTTTTGTTTTTCTGGGACAGAATCTCATGCATCCCAGGTTGGTCTCAAATCCACTAAGTAGCTGAAGAAGGCCTTGAACTTCTGATCTTCTTGTCTCGACCTCCCATGTGCTGGAATTAAAGACATACACCACCATGCCCTGTTTGTGTTGCACTGGGGATTGGACCTAGGACCACTGCATGCTAGATAAACACTACCAACTGAGCTACATTCCTAGCCTTCAGTACTGTTTTAAATGTTCCATCTCACCACTACAGGAGCTATTCTCCAATCTTTTAGGTGTAGTTAAATTTAAAACACAATCTTTATAGACCATGTAGAGTCTACCCCATGGACCCAATACCTCCTCCCAGACAAGGTGGGCATGCCAGCACACACAGCCTAAGCCCAACATTTCTTGAGTGACCTTTAAAAAAAAAAAAAGCACTCTAACTGTTCCTGAGGCCTTCTGCAGCAAGGCATTCCACAGCAGGGGGCAAGGATTACCACAGCCCCAAGCCTCTGAACTGTGGGTATAATTAGGCACCACATCCATTAGCGTGCCACCAATGTCACTGAGAGCCACCAGCATCTGTTGACAGATCACATACCCAGCATATCGCTGAAATGGCAAGTGCAGAGAAGGTGGCCCACAATAGAAACAATGGCATCTCGTCTGCTGGTTCCAGCAGTGGCTCATAGGACAAATATAGAGGCCACTGCTCTGGCTGCACTGAGCTCATGGTTCCACACAGTTTCACTGACTGCAGCAAGTTCTCTACCAAAAGTGGAAAGATCTGTGTGCACATCAGTTCAGGTCTGTGTTCTGAGCATGCCAAGGCTTTGCTTACCCCAGCATCTCCAACACCTAAGCTGTCTTTTTTTCTTTCCTTTTTTCCCAATGTATTCCAGGCTAGTCTCCAACTTGCAGCAATCCTCCTGGCTCAGTCTCTTGTGTGCCGGGATTATGGGTATGTGATACCACATTCAGCTTAATATTTCTTAAGGGGGAAAATAATGACTGTTTTACAGCTTTTGGAATTTTTTTTGAACTGGGTCAGGTAATATTTCAGCTATTGAATAACATACTTCAAATGTTATTACAATTGTAATAACAGATCATGCAGGAATCCTAAAATTAAAAAAATTGGGGCAATACCACTAAGACAAAAATATTATAAATACATTTTAAATTATTATGTCAGAAGGCAACGATATGGCCTCAGAAACTGACAATGTCTCTTCTGCTATGAACCATATTAGAATCAACAGAAACTTCTGGAATTGGACTCTGGCTTTCAAAAATGATGGGTATTCTTCTTGTCCCATGCCTAAGCTGAGTTATTGTTCCTCATAAGAAATGACCAATCTTCAAAACAAAAACATAGAAGCTGAGTTCTTTTTTAAGCCATGAAAAATGTAATCAAACTTGTTGAAAAAATTAAAAAACAAAATGAGACTTTGACTGTTAGAATTAAGCCACTTTTCAACTTCTTACCAAATGATTAAACACTGACCCATCCAGATGGCACAAGGATAACCCTCAGGGCTATGTGCCTCCCTCTCGGTAAGCCCTTTAACTAGACTCAGTTTCTAAATGTATGGGCCTCAGTCCCTTGTTCCCAAAAAAGGGAGTGATGACAGACATCTCAGGGAATGAGGTGGGGGTGGCAAGGGGTTTCAAAGCCATAGTAAGAACAGAACTGTTACTGGGATTTAAGAGAGAGGAAACAAGAAAGGAGAAACACTGATATAAAAGAAGCACTTAACCAATAACCTTTGGTAACTACTCAGGCAGGAGGCCTTTTCCCACCTTGCTCACACCACTGGGAGAGGTACATAGATCTCCAACATTAAACACTCACTGTCCACACATGTCAGACGATCATCAATAGAAACCCTCAGGCACCCTACAGTCACACTAAACATCAACTTGAAAGAAGGCTCTGAGGAGGGAAATCCACCTTCCTCATACCCAGAAAAAAAAAAATAGGAAGAGTAGGCATGAGGGACTGGCTTGGGAAACTGGTTTTTATCACAATGCTGGGTTAGTCTGTTGTCTTGTTGAACCATCCAGGCTCTATGCCTAGCCAAATCGAGGTGGAACTTAGCCTCCTGGTGAGCATCCCCTATTTGTTTTAGCCAAGAAGACCAAGAAGAAACCCTGAACTAGTGGAATGTTCCATTAGGCCCAAGAGAGAACCAACCAGGATGAGGAGGGAGCTCTTAGGAGCTGGCTGCCTCCTTCATCCCTGTGTGCTTACCTCAATGAACTATAAATAGAGTGTGAAATGATTATTACTTTGTAGGTGAATGTCTGAGGTTCTATAGCATCCCTCTCTAAGGAGCCCAACATGTTTAATAAATGGTCTTCAACCACTCTTTGGAACAGACCTATAGAAGGTTGGGAAGAGCGGGTTTTCATTTTTGTGTTTTAGTGGGGAGATAGGCTTGGGGCAAATGAAAAGAGCAGGGCCTGTCGCAGAACAACTTTAGGCCAAGGTCATGGACGAAAGCACAACTGAGACGCTCAGATTCTAGTCTAATAAAATCTTTCGAACATCGTTTGTTTTCTGACTTATGTTAACTTACACACACACNAGCACCTCCACCAGGGGGCCTCTTCTAGTGGCCACAGCCGGCGACACCTCCCACCCCATGGGGACCCGGACACAGACCGCATGAGGAACCCTACTGACCTTCCTCTGCTGCTTCTCCCAGGCCGGGTCGAGGAGTAGGTCTCGGTCCCACTCCTCCTCCTGGATCATATACTCATCTTCGTCGTAGACGTAGTTGTACTGCACTCCGGGCTCTATCTGATTCATGGCGCTGGGCGGCTGGGAAGAGAGCGCAGTGCGAGGGATGGACAGACGGACGGAAGATGGATGGATGGAGGGTGGATAGATAGGCGGCGGGCTGCAGACCTTCGCGCAGTTCCTGGGGCGGTAAGCCTGGGCGTAGAGTCTCCGGCAAAGCACCAGCACGCCGGCAAGAAGCGCCCGGCGGATTAAAAGCCCACTGAGAGTCACGTGCAACAGGCCCCGCCCACTCCCCCCGCTTTCAGCACGTGCGGTTGGCCGCCTTGACTCCGCCCACCCTGTTCCCTGTTGGCTCCCAGGGATGACCTAGGGGCACCTCGGACAGCGACCTGGAGTGAGGGAGGGAGAGAAAGGAGGGAGGGCTAGAACCGAGGAGATGACACCTGTGGCCCTAGTCCCACCTCGTGCAGCGCACCCAAGGGTTCCAAAGACCCGCTGCAAAGTTATGTCTTCCGTGTCTCCACGAGTTAGCCAAAAACTCTCCCTCAGCCTTCTTCCTTCTTTCCCCTCCCGCTCCCCTACCATCCCCTCCCCTCCCCTCTCTGCCCACTCCTCCCCTTCCTCTCCCTCTATATTTCTCCTTTCTCCTCTTTCCCTTCTCTGATTTAGTTCTCTTTCTGCCTCTCCTCCACTCCCTGTTCCGCCCTTCCTGTTCCTCCAAAGCTCCATCCTTCTTTCTTTTCTCCTTTCTCTGTCTTTCCCTCTGCTAACTCTCAGTCCACTCTCCCTCCATTCAATCCTTTCTTCCCTCCTTTAAAAGCCCCTACACACCCTGTTTTTTGCCTTCCCACCCTCACCTGAAGGACTCAAGGCATAAAAATAAATTTAAAAAAAACCAACTTGAACCAACTCTAACAAAATGTCAGGAACCAAGCCAAGGCAGGAAGCATCTAGTGCTCACCTGCCAGCCATAAATTAAGAGAACTGACAATGGCCGACTGGCGGCCAGTTTCTCCTTACTTTTCCGTACCTCCCTGCCCCACTGCACTTGTGCCCTCTCATCTACTGGTCCTGCTGAGCGGTTCCCCAAAGAAGCAAAGCCAAGAGCCATGGGACAAGAAGGCTGAAATTCCAAATCAATCATGTATTAACCACCTACTATTAGATGGATACAGCACCCAGTAATACAGGCCATCTGAGTGGGTAGGTGCCTCAAGTTAAGTTTATATCCCAATTTAATAAACATTGCCAGCAAGCGCTCCAGGACTGTTTGTGGCTCAAGGCTACCAAGCTGCTGCCATGTTGCAAGAGGTAGTATGTATGCCTGGAATTGCCAAGTTCCTTAGAAGTTTTACATCTACCTTTCTGTAGGAAAACTTAGGCAATCGGCAAATGCGTTGCATTGGTGTTTTAAAAAACACTCTCACCCCAGGCAAGCTTGTATTTTGCCTGTTGTTGGTTGGGCCTCTCAGTAATGCCATCATTCCCTAGAGTTCAATCAGTGAAAACATGGAAGGAAAACACCTGCGACCAAGGCAAGAAGTCCCCAGAAAGGACCAGAAGGAATGAGTACTGGAGCTCACAAAAAGCCTCTGATAACAGTTCCTGCTTTACCTAGAGTGTTTAGAGCAAAAAACACATCACAGAGCATCAGAGAACTCAGAAGTGGAAATAAATTAGGTATTGATTAAATGTACTGGCCTGCCTGAAAAACCTCAAAAGAAAGATAGGAAAGAATGAAATAGTTTCCAGGGATTTAACCATGGCCCAAGACAAATCCCAAAAATATTTATAGCTTTTCTTGTTTGTTTTTTTGTTTGTTTGTTTTTTCAAGACAGGGATTCTCTGTGTAACCCTGTCTTGGAACTAGCTCTTGTAGACCAGGCTGGCCTCGAACTCACAGATACCGCCTGCTTCTGCCTCTCAGGTGCTAGGGTTAAAGGTGTGTGCCACCAACACCTGGCTAAAAATATCTACAGCATTTTAAAAGAATTTGACACTCACCAAGATGAGGTGGGACTGGTAAGTATAGGCCAGGAGACCCTTTCCTAGTATGCCCAAGGTTCAGTCCTCAGGGCCATAAAACTAATTTAAAAAGAATCCATCTGTATTGCAGGTTGACTACGACCAGGAAACTGAAGAACAGTGAATGTTTTCCAAATTGCTCTATAAGGTAGCCAATGGCAGCATAAGAAAAGAAAACTCTAGATCTGAGGAACACATATATTACCAGTGGAAATGTAAAAACAGCCACTTAGGAAGTCAGTATGGAGGTTTCTCAGGAAAAACTAAAACTAGATCTACCATATGACCCAACTACCCCACTGATGTAGGAGGGTCATCTGTCTATGTGTTTCTTTCATTGGTTAATAAAGAAACTGCCTNGTATAAGCTAGCCATGTGGGAGCTGGGCGGGATGAAAAGCAGGGCCCGCTCCCCCTATCACTACACCCCACTCCACGTCAACACATCACAGGGATATTTACACATCAGAAAGGCACATTGAACACTTTCTCTCTTTTGCGGATCCCAGATTTCACACAAATCTCCAAACCCATGTACACATAGGACATGAAAGCCAAGTAAAACTGCCTGGGGGGTGAAGGGGACTAATGAGAGGGGACAAGGCCGAGGGGAGAAGAGGGAGTTATGGGGCAAATAAGCTCCAAATAGAATATACACTTGCATGAAAATGCCCTTATCTGAGCCAGCACATACATGCCCTATATAGCTCAAAACTATATAAAATGCACACATGTGACCTTATATAACCTAGTACTGTAAATAATGCATTTGTATGTCCCCAGGATTCTTCAGGAAAATCAGATGCAAAAAATTTTAACACAGTTTTTGTAAACTGGATCCATCAAATGGACTTATTCCATGAATGAATTATGAATTTAATATCTTAAAAAACAATAAATCTAATCTGCTATGTTAACAGGATAATAAAGAAAAAGCATATGGTCATCTCTATAGAAAAAAAAACAAATAAAAGAAAAGCCACATTTGACAGAACTCAGTATTACTATCGACACAGCTCCTAGGAAACGAGGAAGAAAGTTTCTACTTTCTGAGCACAACAAAGAGACTCTTACCAAGAACAAACAAACAAAAAACCTTAACACTCACAGGCCTGCCTGTTGCCAGCTCTGGTCAACCTTACACCAGAGGCTGCGGCCAGACAGAAGAAAACGCAGTCATTCACAGTGGAAAGGGACGATAAAACTGTGATAGTGTGGACTTTTATGTAGAAAAGCTGATAGAACCTTCAAAGAGTCTACTGGAACTAACTAAGCTGGCGTCTCAGAGGTGTAGGATTCAAACAAGGTCAATATACAAAAATCAGCTGTATTACATCTCCAGTTCTAGCAAGATCCACCAAACAATTTTTAAAAATTAAAAATAAAACCCCAAACCCTATAATCCTATACATTTTCTTCTAGAATACAGCTTTCCAACTTGTTTTATGGAAACAGCATCACCGTTGCACTTAAACCAAGAATGGTCTCAAGAAAGGAAATTTGGGGACCAAGTTCCCTCATCAACAGACATGCAGAAATCCGCAAAGAGATGTGAGCAAACTAAACCAAGTAACGTGTAAAAAGAATTTTAAATCTTGCAAATCATATTTCCAACAGAAGACTTATACTCAACATATAAGTGGATATAGCGGCACATGCTTGCGATCAAGCACTTAGGAGGCAGAGGCAGGGGGATTGCTGTAAGTCTGATGCCAATATATCTACCAAATGAGTTCTGGGACAGTCAGGGCTACATACAAAGACTGTAAAAACAAAAAAAAAAGCAAACTATGTAAGAAATCCTCTAAATGCTACAGTAGAGAAACAATAGGTCTAATATGCAGGTCTAGAAAAGATAGCAATCTAACATGCCAACAGGTGCTCAGAGGCAGCCATCATCAGGAAAATGCAAATGCTCACACTCTGTGGTGGGAACTTTAAATGATACAACAGGGGCAGGAGATAGCTCAGAACATAGAAGCACTTGCCACCCAAGCTTGAAGACTCAAGTTCAAGTCCAAAGAAACCACACGAAAATCCAGATACAGTAGTGTCCACCTGTAATTCTAATAGTCTTATGGTGACAAGGGGACAGAATCAGCTGGAAGGTCAGATATGCATCTCAGCCAAACAAGAGACATCTTGTGCCCAAAACAGGTAGAAGAAGAGAACTCCTGAAAATGTCTTACCTCTTCATGTGCGTGTAGTGATGAGGCGAGCAGTCCTGCTTTTCATCCGGCCCAGCTCCCACACTGCTAGCTTATACCCCAAAATAACAACACACAAATTGTA